>PNEQ01094572.1:0-19284 GCA_003012365.1 Medauroidea extradentata | reverse complement strand
CTTGCACAATGTGGCAACGTAGCACTACAGTTAGTCCCCTCATGCGTTCCACATATATTTCACTTCTACTGTTCTGGCCTGCATATTATGGATGAAGGTTAAAATTTCGAGCAGTTCAATCATGATTCTACAGTTATTCGACGTAACATACATTATATAATACCTGGACGTGGAGAGCGAAAGGAAACTTATTCGTGCAGCGTTGCCACATTGTGTACGTTAAATGTCGTACAACATTTTGCCACTTATATGTTCGTCTGCAGTGTAGCCCAGGATTCGCTCTATGTTCTCATTATGCGTTTGTTAAAATCTCAGGGGACCTTGAAAACAATTTTGTAAAATGCAGGAAAGTGTAAAAAGAGGGAAATTTCTAGTGTACAAGCAGCAAATGGGACCACGAAAAGTAAGTGTAAAATATGGGAAAGTGCAAAAAAGGGGTCGCAAGAAAAGTTTGGCCAGCAAATCCTAAAATCTAATTACTTCAATATTTTAGTTAGCTTTCATATTTCGCGATGTAAATTAATTAATTTATCGCCTCCAGAGAAAGGAGGCTAGGTTAAGTACAAGACATCAGCAAATACAAATTTAACTACATAAAAAAAGGAAACAATCATTTATGAAGGTGTGTGAATATTTCGAGCTAAGAAAAAAATAAGGAACTAGTTGTACCAGTAAAATAATTTATTGGTATTTAATATATTAAAATAACGTAATTAACTACAGACTGAATAGTTAAGGAGATGAAATGTGAAGAATAAAGATATAAATTTTTGATTACTTTGATGTATTTTAGAATATTAATCAAGGAAACGATTGAAAACTAATTTAATATTATATCATAGTACATTTCTAATATTAAGTGATAATAAATATTGGATACAAAGTTACAGGTGTTGATTTTACAGAAATACAGCGCAGTAGTCAATATATAAATTGTGTTTTTTTAATTGACATTAGTAGAAATGTCAGTTTTCAATAGAAACTGATAAACTGTAAAAAATAAAGTCATTTATTTTAAAAACTCTGGTCTATAATACTACATACGGTAAAAACGATCCAATTTTTTCACATCAAAATTCATACATATTGCAACCTAGGTACCGACATAAAATGTGCAGCTGACTAGAAAATTTAGTTGTTTTCATACTCGTACTGCATATATGTTGAAGAATATGATCTACTTACTTTAAGAATAACGAATTAGGATTCAAAATTTTTAATAATGACGGATTTTAAGAAAAATATTTCAATTATAAGAAACGTCAAAATTTCAGCTTCTATGACTGGATCTTATAAGTCGAGCCAAACACTGTAATACTTAATTGGAAATTTTAATCAAAATTATTTTAAAAATTATAAACGTGCTTCAATTTTATCATTTTATAATTCACTGTTAGAAATATCGAATACACTACAGTTTTAATTGAGATAAATTTTTAAAGGTCTGCAATGTATCGATTGATTACAGAAATATTTCAATTTTCTGAAATTAATTTTCTGTTAAAAACTAATGTTTCACAACATAAGTGCGAGTTACTGGAGAGAATTATTCATGTGGAAAACTATATGTAAAAAGGAAGGCCTTCAGTCTCTCTCGAGAATCTCGCTTATAACTTCGGGTTATTTCTCAGTGATTAAAGGAAACTTTTAAGTCTAAGATTTTGTCGTTTCAGATTTCTGCCAGTTTTCAACATCGAAAATATGACTTAAAACTCAGCATTTACACCAAGAATGTTTGTCCATGCAGTAAATACACTGATTAATCTAAGTAATGTGAACCTTCTGAATACCTCACATATCAACTCCAAATATAAATTAGACTTTCTCATTAAACGCAACATAAAGTTTCTGTATATATTTGACTATCAGTCAATCCGTGGTATTGCCCCCTTGTATAACTCATAAGAAGCAGGTAATATTTACTTTAACTGAAGAACCGCTTTGTACTCCAAAGCAGTAGTTTGGCCATTCAGTGTAAAAATAACCATGCTGCTATTGAGCTTTATCTTGAGCGAGCTACATAGATGTTGCTGTCCTATAGCGAAACAGACATTTGCCCATACAAATGGGTAAGAAGGTAAATAATTTGTGTATTCCATAATTGAATGAGGTGAGTTACTTTTGAATAATATTACTATGTTCTCGCAGTATCTTATTTTCAGAACTACGCAATACCTTCACTGGGCTTTCTTAGGCGCTAGAAGAATTTTAAAATGATTGGTTGTGCCTAGAAGTCTTCAGCGAGTCTAATTTTCAGGAACCTACCAAAATCATCATCTTACATTTGTAGAAAAAATAATTTGTATATGTCTTCCAGTCAGTAACCTTCTCTGTAATAGCATCTGTCCAAAGTAAAGTTGTTACAAATGGGCCAACTAATAATTTTCCACTAAAAGCGTTTTTGTACTGTTTTTCCCATTTAGCTTCATTGATAAAATCCGCGTTCCCAGATCACGATATGTTTGTGAAGCAGGCAGACCATTGTGAAGTCGCTGGTTTTGACGAAGCTGTCATGTAGACGGAAGGGAATGTTCGTAAGAGCCATCGCGAACTACGCCACCCACACCCACTTCACGAATGGTGGAAGAGATGCCAGCCAGCTGTATGTATGTCAGATATTAAGAAACGCACACAATGGAAGTGCTTGCCAAGGACTCCACTCCGCACACCCTCGCCACTCCTGTTTCGTGTGAGCAGAGTGGCGCAGTGCGCTCAGTGACTTCGTGGCTGTGCGTGCAGTATGTTCGCAACGATAAGTGGAACGATAACTGTGCGAGTGTGTATATAACTAACTTTCCGTCGCGTGCACAGTGCATACCACCCCGCGAGACCTTACAGATCCACCTGAGCTTACAGCGCCAGTACATCTGCGCGTGTAACGACAATGCCTCCAAGGAGAGCCAGCTACGTATGGTATGATAGACTTACTTCCACCACTGGCTCTGGGGTCCTTTGCCCGCAGCTTACATTCACTTGTCATATACATACCTTCTAGTGTAACTGGAACACAAGCTTTTCCAATTTATTAGGCATATACACTTCCTGTTTATTTCAATTCATTCACTATGGTCCATCTCGGGTCTTATTAGTATTGAGAGCCAACATAATGTCTACACTCTCAAAAATGCATTTTTTAAAGTATGTTTTCTTTTAAGCAAAGGAAGTTTATTCATACATGAATAATCATGCCTTGTCTTTATGTAAAAATCATAATTAAAATGATTTACGGTGGAGGAAGTTGACTGTATGCCAGGTTCCAGTATCTACGAATCCGATATTCTTATTCCGTTTTTCACATTTAACCGGACCAACCAGAATCATGGTACTGTCTGCGCGCCAGCTCTGAGTCCCTGGCGGGTATGCGATATTCGTTCGTAAATATATAAATAATATAACGAGGCTGATACCATGTCGACGCATGTTCTAGCCGAGTGAATGAGTGAGATTTTTGGTCAGCGTTCAACATTTAGGTCTTCAACGCTGGTGGGGGGTGACATTATGTGAGTATGGAGTAGCGTCGGAATGAGAGGGCGGGGGAAACGGGAGATCCCCGAGAAAACCCGCCGACCAGCGGCATCGTCGGGCACGATTACCACATGTGAAAATCCGCGGACCGACCCCGCCGGGAATCGAACCCGGATCGCCTTGGTAGGAGGCGAGAGGTCTGGCCCCTCGGCCACCGAGGCCCCGTGTACTAGTCAGTAACGTCGTAAGTTGGAAACAGTTTGCTACTGTTTTGCTGTGGCGTACATGACGTTTTTGACGGAAAATGCATACACGTCAGGTACTCTGGGGCTGGCACGCGGACAGTAGCCGATACCGGACGTTTGTTATTCGCCTATAATCATTTAATTGGATGGCATTTTAATGTTCGTTTGCCAGTATTGTTTACTTTTAATTAAAAATACTCTTAAATAACATGCCATAACTCTCAGCCACTAGAAGTTTCCTTATTGTGTGGTATCATTAAACAGGTAGTCTAGAAACAACCGGATAATTAAAACATCATGCTAACCCTGCGCTGAATTGGAGACGGGAGAGTCAGTAACAAAACGTTGTACGACGACATTTTACGTCAAATGTGGCAACACTGCACGGAAAAAGTTCCCTCTTTCACTCCACGTCCAAGTATCATGTTATGTATGTTATGTCAAGCAAACGAAGACTCAAGTTCAGACTACTCGGGATTTTAACCTGCATCCACAATATGCGGATAAGAACTGTAGTAGTAAGATGAGTAAGATATCGAAAGAGAGCAAAAGGAGACTAACTATAGTGCTATGTTGCCAAATTGTGCATATAAATTGTCATCATACAAAATTTTACTGCCAACATTTTCGTCTCAAATTTAGCCCAGGATTCGCTTGCTGTACTTATTATGCGGTTGTTTGTGGACATGTGAACGTCCTCTATATTGTGGATTTTTAAGTCCAGAAACGTATTATGTCTAACGTCAAACCCTTGTACATGTAATAAGGAAAATGACTCAAACTAAGGTAGTAAAAATGTAATAAGTATGTTAGAAAGTTAAAAGTAAGAACGAATATTATATCATTAACTTGCCAGTTCTAAGACGTCTCCTTTCAACATTAATTGTTGATCCGCCATTACCATTTGTATTTCACATTCCCACGTGCTGATACATATTGCTTGGATATCAAATTGGGCAATATTGCATTAATTTTTTTTTTGTTTTGAACAGTAATCGCTGTTTTGCAGTTTTTTAATGTAAATACGTTCACCATGTAGCATATAACCATATTTCACTAAGAAAAATGAACAAAATGATTCATTTGAATCGAAAAATTACAGAAATACCATTGACCAAAAATGAATATTCTGCTGAATTGCGTTTTCTAACGTTTGTATTAGGGACAGGAGAACTGTAGCCAACTTCGGGAGTTTTCAGTTAAAATAAGGTTATGATCTGTGTTTAGCCAGAGAGTTAGGACGGTCATATTACACGTTACCTTTCTAAAGCTGTCTGAGAAGAAAAACATGTCGTATGGCTACTCGAACCTTAGAGACAGCGGCAGAAAAAAACTACCTAACCGGAGTCCGAAGATGACATTCTTGGAAAATTATGAGTGAGTGATAATCGGGGAACCTGTACCCTACAGATCGCTTGAAATTTCAAGCGGCGCAAACACGTGTGTGACGAACATTAACGGATGAAGAACGGAATCAATTTTCTCGGCAGTGAATACTGGAGCTATTTTGTTGTCTAGGTTCACTACTGCCAAACTTAGTTTGCTTCTTTTCATTTTTTTTCCTTGTGTCCCGTTCTTAACTTTTGAAGACGCTGCAATGACGTATGTCCAAAACATTTCGTTCCACGATAATTAAAATAGTATATATTTTCTATACCCGACACCTCCGCCAGTGTAACAAAACTAATATTATTGTGGGTTTATTTATACGGTTGCTGTTACAAAGATGGTAGCTACACTGTGGGTTTATTCAGATGTTGTTTAGGGTTAATTGATTTAGACATTTATGGTTAAACGGGCATTTATTGTCCTGCAATGGCATGTCGGCTACTCTGAATACAAAACCGGTTACAATGTGTCATATTAATTTAGGAGGGGAGAGCAATATTACTGATAATTGATATATTATATTAAGTTGAGGGTTGCTGCCACAAAATTAGATCTGACGACCTTATCGAAGCTGGATTGATGAGGAGACGGCATTGATGAACGAGTACGCCCTCGCCGGGACTCGACCCCGAGCCTCGTAGGAGAGCTGGACTGTTGTTGATCGGATGAGTGCTGGTGGACGACAGACCCGCTCTACTTGATAACAAGACGTTATATCGGCGTGCTTGTCCTCATTATTACGCCACTACGAGGGGAGGTGAGGTGAGTTGCTGTCTCCCGTGGTTTCCCAACACTGGCCTAATTGCAGCTCGAACCACTCTCGCTGTCCGGCTATATCTCAGACAAGTCATTTGTTTACAATACTGGCTATATCTTAGACAAGGCATTTGTTTACAATACTGGCAGCACATTATTCCTACTAGGGCATATAAAAATTAATTCATAATTATGCGTAACCGTAGATCAAGAAATGAGCTGCTTACCTACTACCAAGGTTGTAGGACGTCATTAGGAATTGAACAACCTTCATCATTCTTGTCTATTATACGTAACTACATAATGTTGATGATAACAGAAAATTACTTCGTTGCAGTAATGAGTAACCTACTCTACGCATGGTAAGATAATACAATCATTAAATATTTAAGATTATTCCTTCTATACTTACCTCGGTATGCTCCAACTAAAAATAAATAAACATGGTTGTGTAACTTGCATAATATACGGTTTGATACTTCTGGTTTATATTCCTGAAAGACATCTACGTAGTTAAAATAATAGTAGCATATTTGATTAAAACAAGCTGAAGTTGCACGAGCACAACTTGACAGAGCAAGCCTACGTCTTTTAACTACAATAAAATAACGCAAGCAAGCATTAATAATATTATTTTTCTTGATGTATTCAGTTTGGTTCTGCACTATCAGATCGTAAAGGAGTAATTATTCATTTCAAATAGTATGCTAGCCAAAAATTGTTTCCTTCCGTGGTACAAATTTAATATCAGTGTTATTATCATAGTCGTACCACACACAATACTTTAAAAACTTGTAAAAATATTTCGGTTAGACTACATAGCAAAACTTTGCGTTCTCACTACCTAAACGGAAGTAATATATCAACATAAAAAGTAAGTAAAAACAAACATGGGTAGACCTGATTGCCCAGATTAGCTTAAAACCGATTGGTAACACACATAATTAAACAACAATTTAATGTCCGGAAAATACGTAGGCCTCTGGGAAGTACATGGGCCTAAGTCGTCTCCTTTTCTTTTGGTAAAGCAATATGTAGGTCTAAATTTTTGAAGTTGAAAATCTCATGTGTACTTGATACTGAACGGCGCTATTTACTTGCTAGTAACAAAATTAAACACGAACTTTTTTGCAAAAAAAAATAATAATTTATTGGGTTTTTTTGCAATTGTTTTTGCTAGAAATTCCAAGCTGCCGGGTGGTCGTTGTCAAAGTTGAACTGTTTTCCAATGCCCTTCTTCCGAATCACCTATTGTCGTTTTCGATTACCGGCCGTGTTTAATCACCACATTGCAATATGTTAAACATACGCACAGAATATTAAAGTAACACCTTATAATAATCACAAACACATACGACGCGTTTAATTTACACACTCGATTTGCAGCAGAGCCGTCCTTTGTTTTAGTTACCAGTACAGGTCGGCTGATAATAGTGTGTTTGTTTGTAAAATAGTTATATAAATGATGCAATTTGAATAGAACAAAATAGTTTTCTAACGAATGATGGATATTGGGCCGTGTTATTATATTACGTTTACTCCTATATGCTCACTTATTTTTCACGTATAATACGCACTATTTTCAACGTCGTCGATGAAAGTTAACTGATTTGTTGTTCAGGGCTGCTACTACTGCTGCATCAGGTCATACGATCACATCCGGTTGTTTTCAATGGTATATTATTCAGGTCTGTGTTAAATATATTGGCAATACCAGCTGTCAAAATACGTCATTTTTATATGGTACGTACGTTAGTAATTTTCCTTTGTATGTGAGAAAGTTTTGCTCACATTTTTTCATCACGTTCATGTCTTGGGCTCTGTATCGCAACATGGAAAATCTGAAAATTATAATTGACTGATGAAACATGCATCTTCTAAGACGCTGTGATAGCTATGTACGTTCTTCGTAAACGCACATGACTTAACTCACATTTCGTACTTATAACACATTATTAGAAACAGTTTTTAAAAAATGTATTGAGCTTGGTTGTTGTTTTTTTTAATTGTTTGTGGCTGCCAAATTATACGAACGGAAACAATTACAGAAGTTATCCAGAAAACGTTAACTTGTTTACGAGAAGAACGAGTTCTGTAATATGCTCATGAGTGTTATAGGATTAAGAATAATGACGTATTAGCACACTTTGATCAACAGGTGATTAATATATATTACGTTTTGTACCGAAGGATGTATCGCAAAGACAGCAAGTATAAACACTGAGATCACTATAATTATTCCAATGTTATTAACTTCCATTTGTGTCATATTTTTGCATAACAGTGGCGTAGGTGTTGTCCCTTCCTAAATTTTAATAATTTCATGAAAATGGAAATTTAAGAAGTATTTTGGACATACGCCATTGAATCAAATGGTGTGTCACAGAAAACCAGAGTATAGATACAAACCAACAGACAAGTAAACAAACAATTTGAATTTGTTTGCAACTGGCAAACATAGGTACACATAGCCAATTCCCCAAGGAATTCTGTCAGTAAGTTATAAGAAAGTAAAATTAACACAAACGAGCACCCAAACACCAAAAATAAACCAAGGAAAAATAAATAAATAACTCAGATATTTCCGCGATGAAGTCCGTCAGTAAATTCGAAACAACAGACAAAAAATAAATATAATTACAACGACGAACATACAAAACAACGAACGACAAGAAGTTGGCTGTAGACGACATATTAAAAATACAGAAACCGAGAGGAAAAGAACGAATTCAAATAACACAGTAACTGCGGACAGTAAAACAATACTCCCAAAAATACGCAAACCATAAATCAGCTCATGCAACTCTCCAGGCCAAAAACTCTCTAAATTCCTGCTGAAGATTGTAAAACCACTCACAAGTCAGACAACTACATTTGTCAAAGACTCCAGTCACTTCATCTCCGTAGCCAAAACGTTAGCAGTATCACCAGCTGACATCCTGGCCAGCTTTGATGTTCAAAGTCTGTTCACTAATATTCCTGTAGAAGAAACTCTGTCTGTCATTAAGACCAAGTTGTAAAATGACAGTACTCTCAAACAGAGAACTGAATTCCGACCATCGTGGAACTCGTCACTCTCTGGGCCAACACAACGTACTTCCAGTTCCAAGACGTTTACAAGCAAACTGATGGCACGGCTATGGGGTCTTCACTTTAACCTTTCATGGCCAACATATTCATGGAAAGTTTTGAGCAAGAAGCGCTGAATGATACCACCACACCACCTAAAGTCTGGCTACGCTATGCTGTCGACACTTTTTTGACTTGGCATCACGGTCCCGAGAAACTTGATGAATTCGCTCTTTTCCTCAACTTGCTAAGGCCATCAATCCATTTACTTACGAAACAGAAACCAACAACTGCATTCCATTTCTAGATGTGCTCGTAATAGAAGAAAAACAAACGATTTTCACAAAAGTGTACAGGAAACCAACACATACTTGTCAATACCTCCATTTCTACTCTACGAGCACAACGACTGGCATTATCTACACTTTTACTAACCGAGCTAAACATATCTGCACACACAAACGAGCAGTAGCAGGTGAACATGTACACTTAAAAACCCGTGTCACTTATTATTTTGAATTTTTCTTAATTCCTTCCTGATTAAAATTTTGGCTGGATTTAATTGAAACAATTTCAATACGGACGTAGCTAATTACTTTACCTTTCTTTATGTACATTGTATTCGAAAAAATAAACCGTAAATATTAGACTAAATAATTAAGCTAATTTAAATTTTTGGATAAAAATCCTCTCTCGCCAAATAACAAACATTAAATATCTCCCATTACCGTTTTCATCTAATAATTCGCACCTAATAATAAAATGTAATGTTTCTATTAAGAAACATTGCCTGTTATTCGTCATATCCTTCATTTATTCAACAAAAACTAATATTAATAACAAAAGAGGTGACGCTGCGTCTTAAAAAATGAACTGCAGACAAATGGTTATCTCGTCAATATCATAAAACGAAATCTAAAACCAAACGTTATAGATATACGCCTAAACGAATAAACAACCGAAAAACCTGTGGGAACACTGGTTATCCCATATTTTCGTGGCCTCTCGGAAAATATAAGGCGATTGTGTAATAAATATGGACTCTAAACAACTTCCAAATTTGACTATTCCATAAAACACATGGTTACAAAACTATAACCAAAGTCAGAAAATTCAGAAACTCAAAACTCTGTGTGTGTGTGTGTGTGTGTGTGTGTGTGTGTGTGTGTGTGTGTGTGTGTGTGTGTGTGTGTGTGTGTGTGTGTGTGTGTGTGTGTGTGTGTGTGTGTGTGTGTGTGTGTGTGTGTGTGTGTGTGTGACGTATCCACTGTGAATATGGCTGTGTATACATTGGAAAGCCATGGCAGACTCCTTTCTATACGCATAAAATAGCACAAAAATAATGTAAAGAAGGGTGAAGTTCAAAACTCAAACTGGCAGAACATGCCTGGAACAAAAAAAGCCACAGAATATTCTGAGAAGTTGCTACTCCACTGGCACAGGGTACAAACAAAATTAAAAGGAAAATCTAAGAATTGGCATTCAAGGGTTATTCGTAACAGAAATGTATTTAGCCATCAAAGCATTGAATTGTTGAAACACGTTTAGTTACCAATAAATTTAAAATAAGTAAATTTCTAACAATACAAATAACTAAGACAGCCATCATCACAGGAAAGCATTAGCCAATAACAACAGACTCTTACATACGAAGCCAGTAAAACTCATAGAATCTTATGAACTTCTATTAACTGTAAAAAAATTCTAAGTAATCACAAAAATAAAGAAAATATGCAAGGTAGTTTTAAAAGTTTTGACTTAAAAGACTGGTATTAAGTTATCTGTTCAGTGTATTGCGATACCGATTCAAACAAATTACCTTTTAAATACATATCTGTATCACATATTTTTTAAGTGGTATTAACGACGTTTTTTAAAAACTGAACACTGTTCATGAACTATGCCATAGACATCTGAGTTGTTGAAAAATCATAATAATCATAACCAAAACGCTAGTATTAGCGGTTCTCAACAAATATATTACACTGTAAAAAACCTTACTAAACCATTTAGGAAGAATTTACCTAAACGCAGTTTGGGATAGTTACAGTTGTTACAATTCAAGTCTGGTAACTTCAGTACACATTTGACTGATTTGTAAAAAGTTTAGGATTGCTACCATGGATGTCTGGGAAACAATTCTACCATACCTACTTTCTTAGCGCTCCTATACGCACGTGTGGCAAATTTACAAACTATTATTTAGAGTGTACAGTGCCATTCCGGAAAATAATATTTAGGTATTTCCAGAACTACGACTATAATTTAAGAATGTAACATTTAAATATTGTATATATAAAAAAAAGAAAAAATATGCACAAAACTGGACGAGCGCAACAATAACAACACACTCGAACAGAGACTGAAACGGATATTACACAAACAACACAACGAAGATATACAGGCTAAAGTAGCAAGACTCCGACGACAACATATGCGATGTTTCGCGAACTGATATCTGTTCCCGTCTTCAATCACAGGTACAGACTTGAGGAACTCCCAAAAACTGAGATGCGTATCTGGGAATTGACACGCCTTACAGCGCTGCAGTTCAGGCCCAGAATCGTGTGCAATAGCTCTCGGGTGTTATTCCGTTCCTCCAACAGATATTTATGAGTCATACACGAAACATTTCGTACCGTGTAGCATAATTTTGTACCGGAAGAAAAGGACATCACGTATTTATCGTTACGTTACTCAATATTCGTTTACAACTATGTGCTTAAATTAACATTTAATTTTAAAAAATATATATGTAGGTGGGGCTGAATTCGACAGACAAACTTCGGGAGGTGATTCCTTATGAAAAAAAACAAGTAGAAAATATAAGGACACTTCGCACCTAAAACTAATATTAAGGGCGATATGAGCCCTTAATCATGGAATTTTTAAAAGGTATTTTTTGTAAAGTAATGGGAATGAAGAGGTATTTAATAATGACAAGTTGAGCATTGTTTTATACCACCGGGACCTTGAAATACACATTAGAATCACATCAATACCTTGCACCCTAATACAAAATTCTAGGGTGGCTACCTCTTTTATTACATGCCACTTTTCTACCATTAGGAATTACGAACTTTTAATGCAATTTTCTACTAGAGAAGTACGTCAGGAGTAAAAAAGGTCGCCTTGTTGTAAATGCATAGGACCAACCCTTTTTCGTGTAAAATTCATGAAAATAGAGGGCTGCAGTCCGACAGTTCTCACTACTTAGGCAATACGGCATACACGTTTGAATGGCTGGCTGCCATATCAACTACTATGACTGAGGGATGGGAGAGAATGGAGGCCTAACATATCATCAACAGCTAAGATATTAGACACAGTAACACAAAGAACTGAACAATGTCAGAGAACCGGGAAAGGAATCGGCCATGACCAGTATCAAGGGATTCAACCCATCATTCGCCTGGAGTGATTTTGGGAAACCATGGGGAACAGGAACAAGAATGGGCGGAGTCGGGAATCGAACCCGTAGATTCTTGCAACGTGATACACTTGCACAACTAATGCTAGCCCCTAAACTAGGTAAACTAACTACAATTTCGCACCTTCATCTATAAAGCAAAAGTCACTTGATAATAAGCAAGAATGCACTGAAAGGCATGTAAACAACAAAATATAATATATATTATTATTATTATTATTTTTTTTTTAATAATTTTTTTAAGTTAAGTGGGTTCTCTGGTTGAATTACTTGCACTATATTCACTTTACGGAGAATATGAAAACAAATTTTTTCTACTTTAATTTTTACTAACTACCGTCACGTAAAAATAGTGCACACTGACCTGACTCGCACACACATAATGAATAAATCAGTTTGTGTATATGTGCATGAATACCTTCCAAGTGTATCATGCCAGAAGGTATACGTTTGATACGCAATCTTTATTGATGGTCTCAGTATACACACATACCTCTGCAGAGATAACCACAGAGTATGGAGCTCAGTTAATGTTACCAAATAACTGTTTTGAATATGAAAAAAAATGTTGTTTGACAAAGGTATCGCATGTGTATTTCATGAAGAAGATATAATCTTATCGTTCTCGAGGAGGCAATCCTGTATAAAAACTGCCAGGTTGTTGCAAGCCTGGTGCACTTAGGCTCTTTATTTACAGTCGCGTGATGGGAGGCTGTTTAGTGGGAGGGGCTGGCGAGATCAGCTCTCCCTGGAATGCGGGATCTTATCCTCCCCTGGGGGGTCGATTTTCCGAGGATGAGGCTTTTATGTTCGAAGCTGCGGGATTTACGCCCTAGTTACCGCCAATCCTCCTCGACAACGATTCCTCTAATGGCTTCCAGGGGTTAATAAAGGCGAAGATTCTCTAATATCTTGTTAAAGCACATTTCAGTTTTTTAAACGCTCTTGATTTCTTTCTGTGAGCTTAATCTGCATTAGCTTCCAATTACCCTACTGCACTACGTATTACTTTATTTTCATATCATGTGTTTCTTAACTACTCAAATGTTTATCAGCATGGTAGTTTTATTTTAACCATACAACGACAAACTTATGACATTAAAATGTATTGGATAACATTTTCAGGGTGACTTGGGACATTTAAAAAATTGTACGTATTACATTTCCAAAACGACCGGCTACAAGAAATTACCTTAATTTTACTCGTGGTTGACGCGTAAAGAAACAAAAAAATATGTATTTCACTCGGATTGTAGTCTGATATGCGGTTTTACGGTACTAGCTTCTTTTTTAGCTGGGACTGACAGCTATGATAATAATCAATACACCACTGGGATAGCGCTTTCATAACTATAAAGTATTTCTCTGAATTAAAAAATACCTGTTATTATTAACAACTCTGATGCTAAAGCAAAAATCACTTCAACAGATCACGTTCGAAGTATGACATTTCTTGTAAATGATCAATTACATTATTTTCCGACTCGTAACTGGCAAAAGAAAAAGAACTATATCCTATGAGTTAATATTTCAAGCAGCTTTGCTGTATTTCTCCAAATGAAGTTTGGGTTACTTTATATTGCATATCAAAGAAATAAGACATTAAAGCAATAATCAGACATAGAACAACCAAAGAGGAAAATGTATTCTATAAAACGCGACAACCACCATACTGGTCTCGGACTAACAACTCTTCAGAGAAGTCTAGTATGGTTGTAAACAAATACAATGAAATGGCCGGATCTTTATCCATTACTATTTTGCATGGTTACTTCATCGCTGAGAAATTTGCGACTAGCGAGCGAACAAGCAACACGTGTAAAAATGCATTCCAATTACAGACTCAAAACGAAGCTTCAAAGTTAATCTGCTCATGAGATCTCCTCGCGGAAACATCACAGACCTGCTTCATTATACAAGGTGAGCTGCGTTTGGCACGACTTCCTATTCAACCAAAACTGCTAAAAATAAACCCGGATAAATTTGGTAGCAGCGATGGTGAAATAATTAGCATTGACCTGGTTAGAGCGCGAATGTACTTGTAAGAGGGCTATTATCTACAGCTATCTGTATAATCGATCTTCTGTTATTTCTTCTCTCGCCGGTTATTTGCCATAAAACTCCGCAAGAAGGACTTTGTGAATGGAGGTGAATCATTTTTTATATACTAAAAACATTTGCAAATTCACAAAAATGCTTTATTTAAACATTTTTCATTACAATATTACCAAATTTAGCCCTGCATTCCTAGATAAAAATTACGAGAAGAAATGTCCGATTTAGTATTGCATACCAGCTTAACTTTTAATATAAGGAAAAAGTTGGTGACAATTTCCAATTTTTTTATTAAGTTATAATACAGATTTCAGAGAGACTGTCGGCAAAATGTAGGTGATTCGTTCTGTCGCATGAACAAAGATGTAAGAAACCAAATTGTTGGTTAAATGTACTGCCAAAACTAAATGTTTTAACAGCTAGGTATTGCTTGTATAAATTACATTAGCCTGTCACAGATAAAAGCAATAGATGCGAAGCAGATCTATATTTGAATATACATCTAGGCATTGGAAATTCGTCTAGAAACAATCGGCAGTCTAACATGCCTTCAGAGTTATCTTGATGTTTGAGATAGTTACTGGCTGCTGACACTGTAAAAAACCTCAATTTATTATCTACTTAGCTATGCATACATTTTGCCTTTAATGACGCTCTGTAGCAAAAAATATCATTGTGTATTATTATTTATACAAAACTGATCAAGTTGTTTGAATTATATTTGATGATTTGTTTGTCGCATTTAACACTTTTACACCTTAAATGTTTCAAAATAATATGACAAAATGAAAATTGTAACGGTTATCTTTAAAAACTGACAAATAATACAATTCGCATATAAAAATCACACTAGCCAGCAATCAAGACCTCGATGTTTAGAGCTAGCCAAACACACTCCATTATCAGCAGTTGTAATTCTGAATATTTCATTGCAGCGCAATGAGAAATTAATCGTTTTATGGTCATCTCATTGTAAAAAATATTTTAGTTATTATAGCAATATTTTGTTTGAATATAAACCACTGCAGAATCTGCTAACTTTGCCGCAAAGATATTTATATTGCGGTGAAGAAATCTTGCCTTACAACAAAGCAAGTAAGTAAAAATTATGGTTTGTGCCACATTTTGTCTTAAAAAAAAGTTTTCTCTGAAAATCACTTCAGTTTCTTTGTAGGGAAGATAATAATTTTTTCAACGTAAATCTTGCGTTAAAATACCACAAATATATTTCCATAAAGATTTCAAATTCCAAATTTTTGTTACCATTACTCTACCTTTTAAACAAACATTTCCATTGTAGCACAGTAACTTTGCATTGACTTATATTTAAAAAATATTTTTTTTGGAACAAAGAAAATGTTTTTAATTTGCAGGAAACCCCGGAAATAGTTTCTTCGAAATAATGACATGGAAATGTTGGCTAGACTTTGCAGTACTGTGTATACACATGAGACACGCAGTTTATCATTGGATGTTTGTTCCTTACATTGGCTTAGCGAGCGAAGATGGATCAGTGGCAAAATACTCGCCTCACATTCGGGAGGAATCGATTTCGATTCCCAGCTCTGGTCGTCTTTATTTCAGTTTCTCAGTATCATCCAAAATCACCCCATGCAAATGCTAGGCTGATTTCTTAATACGAGTCGTGGCCAATTCCTTTTCGTTTGCCCCGGTGTCTTTCTACCAAGGCCATGAAACCGGTTTGTTGCATTTACAACAAACGATACATAAAAATGATTTTTCCTTAAGGCTGTTAAAGTGGGAAAAAATTAAAATTTTATATTTGTATGAAATAGTGTTAGTTTTGTTGACGTCATTTGGGAGTACGTTTTACTCTTACGAAAAAAATATTACCTCAACCAGTTTTTTCCATTGGCACTTCAGAGTCAAAATTTGCCCTTTTTAGTTCTTATAAGCGGCAAAAACCAATGAACATTAATTAATTTAAAAATTCACACTGAAACTACATGCATTACCAAATATTTTTATATTTAAAAAATCTGTAAAAGTAGTAATAAAATTCGAATTTTCAGAATATTATTTAAATATAGTGCGCTAATTGCCTACATTTACAAAAAAAAATAATTCGGTTTGTTACTATCCTAACAATTCGCGTAACCAATGGGTCTTTTTATTGATTTTACAGACACCACAGCCATACGTTAATGCATTTGATCCGTTAATTTTATATGCCACTAACAACAATTTTCACTGAGAAAAAAATGCTTAAAGGTTCACTTGGTTGTCTGCCAGTTATGTAACCCGCGTTGCAAGGCAGCCCGTACGAGACTGCGCGCATCACTCGTCGTACTGTACGACAAAACACACTATTGGTTTACAAGTTATATTCTCGTACTGCTGCCTTCTGTTTTCTTTATTACAACTGCCCAAAGAGCCTGGACTGTAAGAACATGATGTCTTCTTAACATAACCTCACTTCACACCCAGCAGTCCTGCTGTCGGCTTAAGATCTGCCTTGTAAAGCATCTTGTGTCCGTAGCACGCAAACAAGTGCATCCCTACGAACAATTATTTTAAATCCGTGGGTTTGCATCTCTTATTTGATTGGAGCAAAGTATTTCCTTCGAACCATAGAGGAACGTGAGACATAATTCACCCGCAGACTGGCGTCTAGAGTCACGTGGAAGGCTCCTGAGAACAAACGGCAGCGTCTTCAACGTGTGTAATACTACGCGCTGAAGTAACATAACCACACAAAGTAGTTCCATGAGATTTTTCCTTAGCTAAATAAGGCGTATGTTCACACAAAAATATTTCACGAAACAAATTGCACAATGTTTTGTTGTGTTAAATAATGACTATATTCATGACTAAGTAACTAGTTGCGTTACCTAACAAGAATTAGCAGCCATAATTGAGAACCGGCCTAGTGATCAATTCAAAATACTGATTGTTTTAATCTCGGACACCTCCCAGGTTGTTAAGACGTGGGGCCTTCGTTCATTCGATATGCTGAAAAATGAGTGGAAATAACCAATGGATCGTTGCGAAATGGGAGCACACTATGATTTTCAGTTTGCATTTAGAAATATACATTTCCCCTATTTGTTTCTGGCTCATACAATAATAAGAAGAAGTAATTTGTATTTTTGACCTTGCTATTCAGAGTTTATTAGTGGCTGAAGCACGAAAATTAAGTAATTGGATCACGTACCACTACTATCCCACAAATTAAAAATGTCACAATGACAATTGTGGGAAATAATATGTAATTTAAAATTAATCATGTTACGAAAGAAAGGATTGTAGCAAATCACTGGTCACACACGTTATACTTTAAGGTTATGCGGTAATAAAAGTCCCCGCAGATATAACTGGCCTTCACGGCTTTTCCATTATGTCACTCTATTATGACTCAATAATAACGTAAACAAATAACAAACGGTATTTGTCATACATCTTTAAATATACAGTTCAGTATAGTGTACTTGGCAAATTATGATTAACTTTCAACGCCATGTTATCAAACATTTTAAGTAGCCTGGCAATCAATAAGGGTGTGAGATATGAACTGACTTTTCTCCCATGATGACTTAAGCTCCGAGTAAACGTAACACATTATACAAGGTGGCCTCATGTCAAATGTCAATTATGAAAGTGCCGAGGTTGGCTCAGCAGCTAGAGCTCTCGTCTCGCACCAAGGCGATGCGGGTTCGAATCCCGGCGGGGTTGGTCCCCGAATTTTCGCATGTGGGAATAGTGCCTGACGATGACGTTGGTCCGGGATGTCCCGTTTCCCATGCCCTTCTTATTACGAGCCTCATTTCATGTCATCCTCGGGTAAGGTTAATTCTACTACAGGTTAGAAAGATCAACGTTAAAAGATTGTCTCAGGGAAAATTGAGAGCTAGTATCGCTAATTGCTTTCCTGAATTTTTAAGTTTTCTAAAATTGATAATATAAAACGCGAAATTGGCTTATTTTCACTTTAAAATTAAGTTAAATGACTTCTAATATTTCCAAGCCTATTTATAATTAATTTTACAACAGTAAAGTCTTTTTCTGATCCACATGCGATAGCAGCGAAACTAGCGGCAGAAACTTGCCCTGTGCCAAACTCTCCCATAAGAAAACACACTTTCTCCCTAACCTGTAGCAGAATTAACATTACTCCGGGGCAAGCAGATGCCTACAGTCGTAAATATGAGTGGCCCAATTCCAAAATATCTCTTGTCCAATTTTTTTTCGAAATTCGTATTTTTGTTCTATGAAGTTCCTTACAATATGAGGAACTTCATAGAACAAAAATACGAATTTCGAAAAAAAATGGATAAGAGACATTTTGGTATTGGGCCACTTATATGAAGTTCTTGGTGTGATAGCATGGCCCTCGGGTACCTAGTCTACGATATAAAAAACATGGCATCGTTAGCGTAGTTGGTGTGCGTGGAGATAGACAAAGCCTAGAGACCAGCGGGACTGTTACTAAAACTTGTTGCGTTGTGTGGACAACTGAAACGAACTTATAGTATAGGAGGTTCGGATAACGTGAGCATTCAAAAGTAACCCTGCTGAAGTTCTATTTTCAACCAATTAGTATCTTTCCGCGCGTAACGGCTAACGCCGGGATATTATCTAACCTCTGTGGACACGTCACTTGATGCTTGCGCGTGTAAGATAAAATATGCGGTCAGAATAACTCGATACAGTATGATAAAAAAAGCAGTGTTTTGCATGAACGAGTTCATAGGAACGAGTTCCTTGGAATTCGTTCCAATTTTAGGAACTTTTACTCGGAACTAGTTCCAACTTAAATTATTGGAACTTGTCGGGAACGAAGTTCCTTTATTTTCTGAACGTGAACTTTTTTAACTCGTTCATTTAAAAGTTCCTCTGAAAATTTTTTATAATATT
>PNEQ01094571.1:0-11290 GCA_003012365.1 Medauroidea extradentata | reverse complement strand
CGGTACCCTTATTTTTCTCAACCTCATTGATGTAATCAGCGTGTGTTTTAAGATGCTTCCTCATATTGCTCGTTGTCGAACTTTGGCCGCCGCGAGATATATTTGCAGAGCAAATATTACACACAGCATAGTTACTGTTTGATCCGTCAACACAAAAATACTTCCAAACTTCACTGGACATTGTAAAACGTAGGATCAAGACTGAACAACGGCAACTTCGCAGATAAACATACAAAATAAAATGGCAATCTGAAGCTTTTACTCACGTATGTAAATATCAACAGAAAATAAAAAAAGTCCAATGTACAGTACAGCCAACACAACATGCGCACGCGTTAACACTCGGAACAAAAAACAAGCGTAATTAACAACTAAACTTACCGTACATATATGTAGATGAATTAAAAGGCATTATTCACACAATCGTACGCACGCACGCACGCTAAGTTGTATGTGAATGCTCGCATGCACAATGTATTTCCACTTTATACATACGTACGCTAAGTTTAGTAGTGAATAGTGTTATCTTGCGTGAGCGTGCCTAACCTGCAAAACGCAGCTTCAAAACAATGGCGTCACGGAGTGGTGCGAGCGAGCACTCGTTTTTGGTTTCAGTTAATTAACAAGTTGTAAACTAATAACGTGATGATATTTAATGACTTCGGCAACAAAAAATTTCTACATCATCGCAAGTGACTTTTTATGATAAAATTATTTAATTTACAGTTTATTTACGTTTGTGCATTTCAGTGTTTTTAAAATGCTCAAGGAATCGATACGCATGGAAATGGATGCATTTCGATTCTCGATACCGTGGTCTTCTCAGGAATCGATGGTATCGAGGAATCGATCGTGACATCTCTAGTTTGAAATATAACTGCTGAGTATTATATATGTTGAATACTGATACCTTGCAATGTCTGAACTGTTTATAACGTCGTCAAATTACATCATTCACTGACGCAGTCGGTACAATGGCACTGTCAATATTCACAATATTATGGTTGACGATCTGCTAAGTCCTGGTAAACTGTACAATTGTAGAATCTTCACAACATTGCGTGAAAGGAAGTGCGGGCCCAGCACAACCCCCCACCCAAAGGTCCAGTTTGGGGAACACGATAATTCAGTAACTTCCAAGGTAGGAACGACAGGGTGGCCAGTCCAAGCATACCCACACAAAGAAGCACTTCCATTTGCAAGCACCACTCACAGGGATAGTTCCCACCAGGCACCATTAGTAGCCAGCACATCAGTTCAGCATCACGAGGTTAAAATATTTAATGGTCACAGAACCAACAGCTGTCCAAGATCAGGGTCCACTCACCAAACATGGTGTTCACCTCCACAGCCTCACCCGGCGTATTGTAGCAACAGGGCCTCTTATGCCCGAAGCTCAGCACACCTGCCACTCGGTATGTAGTAACTGGAGCCAACCAAGGCACCCCAGCAGGCTGCATGCACAGCAACCATCAGCACAGCATGCCACCATATCTTCTGTTAGGAAGCGGAGACCCAGACAACAGGCAATCATCCATAGCCAAACTCAAAGAGGGCACAGCAGGCACAGGTACAGCAGTCGTGAAGACAGAGAGTTCCAAACTGTAGACTTGGTGAAACTTCGGGACGAGAAGCTTGTAGAACTCTCACGATGAATGCATGAAAAACGATCGAACAGCAATGAAGTACAAACAAAATAACACAATACCCTGTTCATGTTCAGTCGACTAACACAAATACACAAGGCGAGAGAGGCAGCTCCAACACAAAACATGGATCAGTCGGCTTCCTAAGACATGAGAGAGGGAAGCACACAATTTACAAAACAAACAATACCCTAAAGCGCACTTGCAGGGAATCGAACCCAAGCAGAGTCGCGCAGAAATTGTGCCCCGTTCCAAGGCACAAATAAACCAGACCACCGTCTACCAGACCTACGTCTGAAATCCTGGTCTAATCGGGCTAATCCCGGGGTGTGCATAGGCACAACAGTTCCAAGGGGAAACACAAATGACACGAACACTCACACATTAATAGCAAGCGGGAATGACAACATCTACTAGAAACAAACGTAATCGTGGCATGTTTTCGACGTGTGTATTTAACTCAATGTCCACTGATGGCATACAAATCATACAAATTACAATAATAGCACTGGCAAAACGGGCTCAAAGCCCTTAACAAACATATGATGGCTTGTAAGCCTTAACCAAAACACCTGACGGAGTACACCACAGATTAAATAAATAAATCAATGCCTCGACTCTCATTTCCCGCCCGTCACATCAACGTCCGCTCGGCCCATTAGAAAGATAGGAAGGTGAAGAAGTAAGCGAAAACTAAACAAACACGGAAATATTAAACACAAAACCAACAAAGGGTAGACACGCGAATTACCTAACCGTAAGACGGAAGAACGACCCTAAAATAAACACTTACCAAAAACAAAACGATCGGGCGGGCGTTGAGGTGATGGCGAGAGAAGCACAACGTACTCCTCGAAGCGCTGGGGAAAGAGTGACGAGCACAGCTCGGCTAGACGCTAAGGCAGGAGCGGGGAAGGAGGGAGGGAAGGCGGGCCGAAGGTGGGGACACGAAGACGGCCGAAGACACCCGAGCTCCAACGAAGCGGCGAGGCATGCGCATTACACAGTTCAGACGTCACAGTACAACACCGTTAGCTGACGTCACAGCCTTGGCGGAGAATTCTGACAATTCAAGGGCACACAATAGCAAAAACTGGAGATCAGTCTATTATGCTTCAAAGTCGGTGCTGTCCCAGCACAACTGGGTAGACGCACTTTCGACATGGCTCGATAGTATTCAGCACACATTTGGTACGGCTAGGACGTGTTCACTCTGTTACAAATACATATGCACATTTTTTTTCTTCTCTCCATGTGTATCAGGCCACAATGTATTGGTTTTCTAGAGTCTTTGTTACTTTTGATACCACTTTGTTTACCATACTGTAAGAAAAAGGAAACTGATCGTGTTGCTGATATGAGCATACCGTTTTATGTCTTATTTAATCCACAATACAATGTGTGTTAGGTGCATTACAATTGACCCTGTAACAAAATAAGATACAGAAATGCTTAATGTGGTCTTGTGGTGCAAATTATAGAAATGTATAATGTGTAGATGTGGATTGTAGGTTGACCTGCTTAAAATAAGTGAAAATTATAAAAAGAACTATCTTAAAGCTTATGATGAGTTTATGAGACCTGAATTTTTCCTGGACAGATAGTATTCCTAAGCAAGCTTCTGTCTCGAAAATTATCTGAAAAATAATTTGAATATAGGTCTTGGGTGTTATGAAGGAATGTTTGTAAAAAAAAATCTTGACACACACTAAAATGTTTTGTCAAAGGAAATTTGCTGTAGTAAAATTGTCTTAATTTACAAAATATGTCGGCAAATATTAATTTAAATAAAAAAACCAAATGTAACACTCCATAGGCAGAAACAACAGAAATCAATTATAGTATACGTAGTAGAAAAATGAAATTAAGTCATAGAATAGGGTTAGTGAGACAATAAGATAAAATATCAAAAATAAATACAGTAGAATCCCGTCTTAGCGAACACGGAAATAGCGAAAACGTGGTTATAGCGTAGTCTTTTTGAGGAACCGTCAAAAAATTACAAAAAAATTCCATGAAAAATGTGAATTTTATGAGTAGGAACATGTATGGTGAGTCAGTGAAGCATGCTTGCAGCGAGATTCGCGACCATATGAAGCAGGCTTACGGCAATGTACATGACCTTTTGAAGTGAGTAGGTATTTATCTTGACAGCCGGATGTACAGATTACTTCCACCTCTCACGCCTACCCGTCGTGCCGCCGCCCCTCCTCCCTTACCATTGCCAGTCCACTGGCTCTGTCACGTGAGTCATGTTTCTGCCTGAACATCTCACTTCCCTCCCCAAACTCAAGTGCACGTTGTTCTAAAAATAGAATTGCGCCTTTTATTTCCCCCACTCCTTTTCAACCCAGGTGACCATTGGCTACATTTTCGTAGTTAATCATTGTGCTTTCTACCGTGTTCAGTTTCACATACAGCTTGCTTTTCTGATTTTATTGATTACAACTTTGGATTACGATATGGATATATGTATTTAGAATTTGTTTTTATTGTTTAATTAATAATGTAACATTTTCTAAATGCGTAAAAGTGACCTTCACGGCTCTGTTGCCGGAGTCTATCGGCCCAATCTGGCCGCTACTGTGACACTGTCGCCTACAAAAGTCACGCATGATTACTGGTCACGAGCAGCAGATGCGCTTACGTGCTGGCCGCTCCTGTCAACTCATGCCACCCACGTCTTAGATTTATTTTTGTTGACTATTTTGTTTTTCGTATCGTAGCGTACCAGTACTGCCGCAAATACTGTACTTCTATTTTCATCACCATGGTTTAAAAACGTATTTGAAATATATTTCCCTACCAAGTTTTTTGTTTGTTACTTTTTGTTAAGCCTTGCACAATTTATATTTTCATTTGTTACACTAAAAGTTGTTTGCCTATTAGTGAAAATATGATATGTACTAACAAAATAACTTGTGGCAACATTTCGTAAATAAATTGATATTTTCGTGAGTACATGTGTATTGTTCAAATGCACAGGAAAGGCTAAAACTCATTTAAGTTTCTGTTAAAGAAACAAATAAAATGTGTACTGGGCAGACAAATAATGCGTAGGGGTGGCTAGAGACACGTGGCGCACTGGAATTGCTTCAACAATTATTTTACTATTATTTGCTACTGTCGTTGCTGAAAACTGCAGATAAGGCGCGCCGACTGCATAATTTACATCGAACACATCTAGGAAACTAAAAAAACCCGCCACGTTAATGTATCAGGCAGAATAGCAACATCAATTGTACTGTACAGTATCTCCAAAACCGGGTCAGATATTATCTAAAATTTTGATGTAGTCAGCGATGTATATGCCTGCTGTGAAAATAGTTTTAACAATGCCAAATTCTTCAAGTTTCAAATGATGGAACATAATTTTAGAGCTGCGATCATTGGTCTGCAGTGGCCGGCAGTGTAATCATGTTGACTGCCATGGGCAGGACACAGTTGAGGCAGTTCAGTAATTGATAACTATTCTTATATGATGCGGCTGATTTTTTTGGCCCTTTTGACTTGGCAAATAGTTGCACCTATACTTTTTGGGTATCATTGTAACTAGTGCATACTTACCGGTTAAAATAAACCTATATTTCCTTATAATAATGTACTACTTTGTAATTAAATAAGATTAAAGACAGTTTTAATGCAATTTTTGGGTTTAGGGGCCAGAATCGGCCAAATTCGGCTATAGCGAAGACATGGCTGTAGTGAAGTTCGAACCCAGAACTGTGACATTTCGCTGTAACGAGATGGCAGGTAGTCGTAGTTCATGGCTGGGAGGCTAAACGTACATGCAAGATCACTTAAAGGATCAAGAATTTCCATGGATAAATATCAGGAACATTTTTGTGTTTTGAAATTCTGGCTGGTACATAGTGTAAAAAATGACATAATAAATCATCATGTGTAGGTCACTATTGAAGACGTTAAATGAACCTATCTCTGTTCTAGCAATGCTAATGCTGGGTGAGTTTAGCAGCCACAATCCCAATTCGTAAAATACAATTTGTAAAGTGAGATCATCATAAAAAGCTCAGTAACTGTCATAGCAAGCATTGACACAGGCTGTTAGTTTCTTAAAAATATGTCTTAGCACCTCTGGTACTAGAATAATTAAACAGAAGTTGACAAGTTGGATTACTAATTTAAATCAATTGATTTCTGAAGTCTATTATAAACCGCAGTTGCCTGCTCAGAAAAACCACAGTAAAGCCCCTGTTGCAAGGTTACTTTTTAATTTTTCTTCCCTTTCTGGTAATTACATTGTTATGCCAGCATGCAAATTAGAATATTATGTAAATCCTGTTACAAAATTGCATTACGTACATACCTTTTATAACACATTGTTCTTGCACTGGGTGCGTACATAGCAGTCAATTAAATAAATCTTACATAGACACAAATAACAGTACAGATGATCCACAAAATCACATTGTTGCTTAATAGATTAATATTTGAAATGTTCAAAAAAAGTGCTTCACATGTTTAATGTGTAGATATTACGTTTCTATAGCTTTTACAAGATTTAATTTAGTAAACAAAATCACCACTATTATGATTGTTCTGGTTATCTTTTTAAAAAGTGTACTATGTATTAAGCCTAATTTCTCCAAAACTAAAACCCATATGATATTAATTGCTGTATGAATGAAATTTGAGTGAACTATCGTTAGTTAAATATGCAGCGTAACAAAGAGTGTTATTTCTCTTAAAAAAATTATGCTTAAGCGTTAGTAGACGTTAGTTTTTTTACGTTTGAGGCACAGAAACAGGGAAGGTGATAAGTAGAGTATAACACGTCCGTTAAATGCCTCGTCACCTCTAGGTGTGAAGGTTTAAAATAGCGCACAGTGTTTTCGTAGAATATGTTTTTGAGTGGGACTTCAAGCGATGACCATATAATTTTATTTGTGGAAAGTACGTGGTAAAGTTCAATGCAGGTTTCTATGGTTTGGTTTTAAGATTACAGTTGATATTGTCTGAGGTACAGCATTTTGAAAAAGTCATGTTTAGAGGTTTGAGGAGCTTGAAAATCATGTTCTTAATTAGCAGTTAGCGTTTTTAAAATCATAGGGATGCAGTTTGATGTTTGTTTTCTTTTCGTAGGTAAATGCATTGAAAATATTTTTAATAGTTATACATAAAAAAATACTGTTCGTACCACGCTACAGCATGGCTCACCCGCCAGGTCCACGAACTCATAATACAGTAGTAATAACAGTTGGCAACAACATAGCCAGAACAATTATAAAATAAATATATTTCAGGCCTTAAATGGTGGTTAACTAGTGCATGAATTGGATGGAGTTATGCAGAAGGGAACTAACCCACAAATTACTTGAGCCGAGATATTTAAGGTCAAAGTCCACTTTTCCTGGTCTCTTAATTTTATTAAAATAGTATTATTAGAGATGGTGAAATTTCGCGAATTCAGTGACCTGCATGTTAGAATCAAATATCCTATGCATACTCAAGCCCTGTCTATTAGTTCATCGTGTGCTGTTCCACTGAGTAGTAGCTAGTGGACAAATAGTCGGAATTTGAGTATGCGCAGGATATTTGATTCTAACATGCAGGTCATTGAATTTGCAAAATTTCACCATCTCTAAACATTATCATTTAATACTTATTTTTCTTGGATATACTTTGTACCTTCTTCTACGTACTTGGAATGATTAATCTCAAAATAAATTACTTTGTGGATTGGTCCCGTTCCACGTAACTCCATGCAATTGTGTTATAGCATGCCAGGATTAGCAGTTTATGTGCGAAAATGTGTTCCCAATATGTTTGTATATTTAAAGAACACTCTTAAAACGACATATTGATAGTTTTAAAGATATCAGTGTGCTTATTAGAAATACAAAATGAACAGAATGGTATGATATTAGTATCTGAAACCTGCATAGTCGTTAACTTTTGTTAACTGATAAATTAATTTTTGCCAACCAATAATTTAATTGAGGCAACAGACCAGAATGTTTAACTTGAGATTCTGTAATAGGGCACTTGACAGTATTAAAAAAATTAAGGTATTACATTTTCAATTAATGGTTAGTGTTGTCATTATTTTCTTTAAGTGATGCCTTGTTTTGCCTTGCAGGTAACATCCTTGGCCCACCTGACAATGGAGTAGAGTTGACAGCAGTGGCAGTGGTGGGTCGGCAAAAAGTACCGGGTAGGCGGCAGCCATCTAAGAAAAACAGGAAGGTTGGCCGGCAGTCGCAGCGACCTCTCATTGTAGCCGGCATCACAGTGAACCCGGCAGATCGCCATGCTCATACAGACTCGGTCTGGGGCTCCCCTATGGTCCGGGCCATGAACGATGTCAACGAGGCCAGCAACAGAGAATCCCAGCTCCTAGACATTATGAAGGTGCGAGATGCGGATGCTTGGCCAAAGGCAACAGATGGCTCACCATCAACTAAGCAGACATGTTTGTACCTCATGGTGTACGCTTTGCATTGCTATTCTCCTGCACGTGAGGGCTGTGATGAAGGGATGGATGATGGGGGAGGGAGTGGTGGCTGTGAGGGGGGAGGGAAAGTGCAGGGAAAATCGAAGAAAGTCAGCTCAGGGACTGGAACAACTGCATCGTCAGACAGCCGCCAGGAAAAGAGCAACATCCTTCAAGACATCTTCCTAAGTAAGTTCCTTTATGATGTGCCCATGATCGAGGACATTGGTTCAGATACAACATTACCTGCCCCACATGAGTGTACAGGAGACCTTGTAGACTCCTCAAGTACTAAAAAAAAGGATCTCCTCTACCATCTAAATATGCTGGGGGCAGGAATTGGTGGACCTGGTTTTGACGAGGGATCGTCTGGGCTAAGTATGCCAATATATGAGGATTCTCAGTCATCTGTTGTGCTTAAGGCGAGCCGCAGCTCCAAGAATCACGATGAAACCAGCTCGAAGAACGTTACTGATGAGAGTGCTTGCACCAAGATAAATAATGTTGTTCCTTTGCAGGGTGTACCTGTGCCGAGTGCCTATGTCTTCGGTAATGACATGTCTGTGCTTGAAATACATCCTTCAAAGGATGGGGGACACATAATTGTGCTATTAGGGAAGAAAGACTGCAAGGTTGAGAAACGTCACATCTCCCCAGTTGCAAACTATTCAGAGGAAACTGAAGTTACAGAAATGGAAGTTGATTTGGATTATGCTGGGGGCACGGAATCGAACACTTCAGAGAATAGTGAGGGAAATCGGACTTCTGAAAATAGCCTTAGTTTTTTTTCAGAGGAGAGTGGTGAGAACCCAAAAACGTGTGTGAATGGGAGTGTGAAGCAACCTACGGTTGGTGCTTTGCTTGTGTATGCTCTGGACATGGAAAGTGAGACATTGCGGTTAGTGGAACAACCTACAAATGTACTGGAGTTTGGTGCTGCGGAAAGTCCAAGGCAGATAGCGATGCTGCCACTTAGGGAACAAGAAGACGTGTGTGTCCCCATTAAAGGGAATTTGCAGGGTTTGGTGGCATTTGTTTGTGCAGATGGAGTATTGAGGTTATTGAATCTCGCAACTTTTAAAATAGTCTCAAAAGCCTCACCGAAGAAGCCCTGGGCCAAGTTCATCTCCGTGACTTATTGCAGTAGTAAGTATTTCATCAACTTAAAAAAAATGCTTTTCTAAAAAATTTTTTTGGTTCTGTAGAACTCTGCTATAACTTACTTGCATGTAACATTTTGTTGTATCTGACATTAGTTTTCTTTGGTTCCACCATTTTTACATAGAGCATAATGCTTTCATTTACTGTGTATGACATCAATATTTTTCATTTCGTGTTCATATATTTTGCTCAGGCAATACCCACAACTCTGGTAAAATTTTTTTTAGCAGTACGTCATGTAATTGCTGGCATGGTTATAGTGAGATTTCATCTTTTCGAGGTACCAACAAAAATTCACAAACATTTTCCATAAAAAATTGTGATTTTATCATAAGAAACATCTTCGGCGATATGTGAAGCAGGCTTTCGGCGAGTTACGTGACCATGTGAAGTACACATTTGTTGTCTGCGGTAGCTACACCACCCCCCAGCTGCCTCCCACCTTTCCTTCTTTCCTTGTACAGTTAATCTTTCTGCCGGTGGGACAGCACCGACACATGCTTGCGGCTTGAGAACTCAACCCAAGCAAGTGCTGTTATCTCAAAATAAAATAGCACCCTTTTAAATGTGACAAAAGACCATATTTCTGTAGTCATTTGTGGTCATCGTGCTTAGACTTTTTAATGCTTTTAGATTCCAATTTTCTCTTAACTGCTTTTTACTAAGACTCTCTGGATTACTTACTACTTTGGATTACGACGATTATTAATGAATTATGTAGCATTTCAATCACTGGTTTTTGATGTAATATTTTACGAGATGAGCAGCAAGTGGATCTCGCTACCAAGTCACGAGATCATAAGTTGGTCTGATCTAAATGGCTACTATTTCAAAGCCAGTGGAATAATATAACCCAAATACACTTTTGTTAATTTTAAGATTGGCTCATTCTTTTAAGAATGGCTCATCCCTTTACTGTTACAATTACAAGACGACAATGGTCGAATCCCAAACAACTTGGTTAAGGAGCTTGCATACCTAATGAGTGAGCATATTCTTTTAACCAAGCTATCTCACATATTTTTTTTTTTTTTTTTTTTTTTTTTCCATTTTACAACGAAATTGACACTTCAGACTAGTCAATACATATAACTTTTTTTAACGTAGTAAAAACATTTTCAAACTGCAGCACATAAATTTCTTAATGCAGCGTTTGCGTTATTAAACTACAGAGCCGTCACTTTGTAAACGTTTTGAAGTTTGGTGGGATAAAACTACAGTATAGCTCATGTGTTTGAATTTGATTTATTTCAGACATTAATAAACTTGTACTGTAGTGCAAACGTCTTCGCTACGAACATAAACTTGCTATGGACAAGCTAGATCTGATACGTTGCCTGCCATTTATATAGGTGACTAGCAGTCTCCCGCGGCTTTGCTCGCGGGTATTATTCGTAACTGATAATATTTACTTTAATTTAAAAACCTATTTGTACACAAGGTTGGTACTTCAGTCATCAAGTGTTAGAATGTCCAAACGGCTAGTTAAACTAATTCTGCAGCAGGATAAGTAGCTATAGCTGTCCACGCGAAAAGCAATCTTAAGTTTGTCCCTGCCACTAACAGTGACTTTGCATGGGTTTTATTTATAGCCCTACCTATTTGACGATGTGGGGTAGTTAGACACTTAAGGTAAGAGGTTAATCGAATGAGAAACATCTGTTTACCCTGTGCACAACCATTGGTGACGGTGCCCTCAATTATATATTTTCAAAATATTCACTTTAACTTTATTGACATTACAAAGTTTCAGAGGGTAAAGGTTTCGCGGAAACGACAGTCAAAAAGAGATAAAATTATAAAAATGCTAGGAATATGTATACAGTAAATCTCTGTTAAGAAGTTTTTCAAGGGACTGGATGCAAAAAACTTCTTATCAGGGAAAACTTCTTAGAGGGGAAGAGGTTGTAACAAAATCAAAATTTCAAAACTTACAAAAAAATTTTGTACCCGCATTCCACACAAACACTAGCCAGTAGGCTAAATAGAATAATTCAAACAACGCACTTACGTACCTTTTGCTGTGCTT
>PNEQ01094570.1:0-11291 GCA_003012365.1 Medauroidea extradentata | reverse complement strand
GTGGGGGGGGGGGGGGTTGCATGATGACAAGTCAAAGAAGAATTTTGCTGTACTTGACACTCAAATACGATAAAATCGAAATCATCGCCATAAATTATTTTTTGTTTTCGCGACAACTTTGTCAGAGTGAAAATTCTCAGTAATCACTTTTACTGTAAAACTTGTGGACGTAGCTAAACTTTACATTAATATTCATATTTGTTATAACGCGCACGCAAAAAAAATAGTTCAACGTAGTTCATAAAATAACTCGTGCAATTTATATTCTGTGTGAACTATCTTATTTTTGTTCGGCTTTAATTTTCGTCGTTGGTAACTTCCAAAACAGTACAATTACGACTTTTGACATGTAATCATGTAAAAACGATAGGATATAAAGAGCTTCTTTGTTGAATGAAAGTGTTACTAGAAGTAAGATTAACACGTTTCACAATATTTGCACAAATGTCAAACAACATATTTTTTCTACCGATCAGCTTTAAGAGAAGTTCTCGCATTGCGCATGAACTGTATTTAAGCGTGTGACGTGTATTCTTCGCCCAAAACTGGTAAGCATGTTTCAATATGTTTGACTGTAAATTAACATAAACCTCAAACTATGATCCGATGTTGTTTTATTCGACATGCCTATTGAACTTGCTTTTTAACAGAAATGTATAAAATTTAGTTTGTCCTCACACCTTACTTACAACAAATAAAATGATAATATCGCCGCTTAAAGTCCTATGAAGAATAAACGTCTGCGGAAACAGCGCGCGCGAAGGTACAACTATACGTGTGAAGACTGCAGTCCGTTTGTCATGGTTTCGCTATCCGCTGAGGTGGATTATAGGCCGTTCACTATAAAGTGAACTCCCTTGAAGACCGTCTTGTCGAGAATAATAATTAAATCATACTATATATTGTGGCCTCGGGGAATAACTTTAGATCAATAAACTTTGATTATATCTTAAGATGGCGTGGTACATAATTCAACGCTAAATGCAATAATCTATGACTGTAGGTTTCCTGAAACCAATTTGCGAAAATTAAACAATAGCAATCATTTTAGCCAACGTTTTAAACATAGTTGTTTCCAGTGTTACGAACTTCTGAGGCACAATCTCTGATGCCGGAACCTCGTGCATTTAACTGCGGAGCAAGAGATCACGCGTAACGAATTAGTAATTCTGGATAAATATTTACTCGTTAAGTTGGCCAATACCATTATCTAGGATTGTCATTGAGTACTCTATCCATATTGGCTTCGAAAAAAGCATAGAAATCAAGTGATGTTTTCAGCGTTTATTTATCTACCACACACTCTTAAGTCGTTTTGTTCATATTTGCTAAATAGTAGCAAACGATGAATCAACAAAAAAAAAGTAACTAGGATTTCTAAAGTGCTCAATTTATCCTGAACCGCCTATAAACAGTTTAATGTCATTGTAGTCCAGGAATCTAAGACCATTTTCGGCCAAAACCTCCAAAAAAATTGTCCAAAGCTGAAATTTGGCTCACTTGCAGAGTCGAACGTGCTTAATAACATATCGAAACTTTACCGCTCAAAACCGTGTGCGTCACATCGAAATCGTGCAACAAAGTCATAAGTGACGCGTTAGTGCAGCGTTATACTAAACTGCCGCCATGACGCGTAACTTTTACCGTACAATTAAAACAAATAGTTCAAAATAATCTAGAAACTCTGTTCTACGTAAATATGTTAATAAATACCTAAAAATGTTAAGTTAACTATACACCGTAAAACAACGAATTGAAGGAATGTATTATTTTATCAATATTGTGGAAATTCGACAACGATTATCAGCAAAACTAAACGTCTACGTGAAAAACATGCCGAGTATATTTTGTTGCCCATTCTTTCAGCTTTATGTTGGTATGTCAATGAACAAGTTAGCGTATTTCGTTGGATCACTAGAACAATCCGAGCGTCGCAGTGTACCTGGTTCGGCGCGGTGGACAGGTCAAGCAGCTAACACAGAATAGGTGCGTGTATTTCCGGGAATTCCAAATGTCTAGGGTTACAAACACGCCTACTTCGGCACACAAATGCCTTCTGTTTAGTCTGTATCGATTCTCGTCAGATTTATGACAGGTTACTGCATTTTCGGTGGCCGGTATCTCAGTGAACCTAATTTCTCCGAGAAAATTGTAAAAACTTCTCGGCAATATTTTTGAGTGTGTTTTCTTTTTACAATATGTCATTTACAGAAGAAATAAGAGAACATATTATTACCTTAAGCTCTGTAAAATAAACAGGCTATTTTCTTTGTATGTGGGAATTAGTATATTTCATACAGTGCTTGTGAAGATGTCGGTTAAGTCGCAGGTTACTTGAGAAGGATTATGCTCAATGGTGAAAAAAAAAATTGTGAAACGTTCAACGTGAGTGCAAAAACTTTGGAAATGGAGACTATTTCTTTTATAGAAATAAACCTGTTGCACTCAATAAAGACTGTTGGGCTACAAAGTAAAATAATTTTGTACGTTTACGACAAACGTTTTGGGAAGACGTTTCCAAAAAAAGTCTGTAAGTTTACAAAAATATCGTGAACGTTGCAGAATGCGTATCGATATACAAATATGTATGTTTAATTTTAAAAAATTGCATACTTATAAATAATAAGTGTCCATTTACAAATAATTTTTTGTACATTTTACAATAATTGGTTGAAATGACACCAAACATTTTTTTGGTAACCACTTCCCAAGATTTTTTTTTGTAAAAATACACAATATTTTCTAAAATATGACAAGCTTGAAGGTTATTTTGTTTGACATCAAACACTGCTAATCAAAATATGTCTCACTATTCTTCACAGGCATTTGGAAAATTTAGACCGCTTTATTGACGTGCGACATTCTTGTTGTAGTAGCTAGACTGATAAATGTCTTCACATAATTTTACGGACACTTTTGGTAAAGTATAATTTTTTTGGTATATTATTTAAATGAATACAACGGCTATCACACATCGCGTTGCTTTAAAGAATATGGAGAAGGGTAGGTGTGTACGCTTTGTTCGATGATAGGCTTCATTTCTGAATCTGAATGACTTGTACTGTGGTCAACCAGCAGAAATAACCAATATGGAGAATAACCACGTGCACAGAACGGAACATGTGTGTGGAAAGAGGAATCAACCCAGATGTGCACGTAAGACGAACATCTTTTCGTGAAAATTTCTGGTTTCTATGAATGCGAAAAACAAGTGATGCTGTCTTTATCAGGTTACAGATATCTTTGTAGCAGAAGCTAGGTATCACAATTTTGCAGTAATCTTTCGCGAACGGTTTCAATTTATGCCGAAATAAAAGTTTCAGTGCTGGTCGTCCTATCAACACAAACAAAAATAAAGGTTTTGCAACACTTTGTTCTTTTTAATAAGAAAAACCGTGAACGTCGATTTTCATTGACAGAACTGTGCGGTTTCAGGGTCAGTTCTGGAGACATCCTGTAGAAATAAAAATTTTAAAAGAAAAACAGGACAGTTACATTTCAGTGCTTAGAGAAACCGTACACTGAGAAAAATATTTGGTACATCCAACCATATATTTCTTTGTATATGGCGAAACAAGCGTGTGAAATTTGAATCAACCGAATATTTGTTTGCCACTAAGGTTTAGTTCTCTCAACAAGAGTGTTTAATAAAATTAAATGTACATTTTGTTAGAACAACCAAACCAATATTTGACACATTTCATATATTACTAAAGAAACAAAGATTTTGTTGGATCAAATACATACTTGTTACCCCACATACAAACGTATACATCGTTAACTGGAACAAACATTTTTCTCCGTGTAAACATTTAATCAAACTAAATAAAATAACGTAAATAAAATCTTGTGACGTCAAGGTACCCTAGCTTAATTTAAATAAAGTACGTACATTACACACAATCTTCAAAAATGACAATACCTGTGTAGAAGCAAATCAACAAACACTAAGTTCTCGTGGACTTGATATTGTTCATATCAGAGAAACAGCACATCCTGCCGAAACATATTATTCACTTGAAGATTTGTGGCTGTATGGAACATGGACAAATATTTCCTCATCTCCTTCGTAGAGTGGTTAGATTACGAACGTTAAAAGTGGACGTGGACATCGCAACGCAAGCAAAATGAGTTTCTTCCATTCATTAACTTGAACTCTGGAAACCCAAGCGTAATCTACACAACGTTGTGCTGTGCTATGCTATCTTATACCTAAATAGTAAGGAAACAGGGTCAGTTTGGCACTTTGTAATGTTTAATCAACCTCTTTAAATTAAGGTGGTTGATATTATAACATGCTATATTTCTGGAGAACTAGCCAATGCGACTGCGACATGGAGGCTTCCATATTTTGATGTCCTTGAAGGAATCAGTAGGACACACAGTCTCGGGCAGTAATTTGCTTCAGCGTCTGTCACATCTGTGATCTCAGGATATGCACATACAAGATCGTTTCGTGCCCATTTCCTTATTCAAGTAGCTCTTGGTCATTTAATATGATGCATGTAATCCGATAAAAATTATTTTAAGTATATTGAAATACAAGTGTTCACAGGATTCTCTGAAAATAAACTTCCAGCATTAGGGCGCTCCAAACTGAGAGCTTTGACGCGAGCAAGGATAGTGATATAAGCTACATGTTAATTAGTATTCTACGTGGCTCGGTACTTGTCTAACCTACGTACATCCCACCATTTTCGGTGAGGCCCGCACTGCTACAAAATTTTTTTAGAGCTTTTAAAAATACTACGAAAGTACTCGAAAACGTTTCATAAATATTTTTCTGTAATGTTATTCCTATAGCAATATTTTCCTCTTCTAAATGAAGAAATGATTTCTGTCCGATAGCGATATCAATAAAAATGATAGCACCGCCGAACATAATTTAACTTGTAAATCACTATCCTTGCTCATGCCACGACTCTGGTAGGCAGCGCACTCAATGAACACTGTATTGTCCATTACTGTAAATTCAAAGATTGACAGCGTATCCGTCAGTCGCACTGTAGATCTATGTCAATATTTCGACCAAATAGGTCACACACGGCAGTTTATCAACGCACGTTTCACAGGTTTTGCCGTTTACGAACAATATTTCATTCAGTACATGAAAATACAACACTGAACTACCTAGGGACTTTCAGCATATTTTAAAATGTCAGTGATAATTGTAGTTTTTTGCAGTTATATAGTCTTTACTTATTTCTCATTTTGTGTGGTAAACTGTGTTTTAGTTATTCTCGTAGAATTTTTATGCTAGGCCTAGCAGTCTGTGATTTAATGTAACGTTTTATGTATGTATAATAGAACTATGATAAAAATGTTGCTAATTATCACTACAAATCAGTAATTTAAAAATGGCAGAATTATTTTATGAAATGTAGACGGTATTTAAAGCAAATCGAGAACCCATCCTGACCATACATTTAAGTGTCAATGATGTCGAGAACGAGCAGATGGAAGTAGAATGTAGCAATAGTTAGACCTGTCCACCGCGCCGAACCAGGTACACTGCGACGCTCGGGCTGCTCTAGTGGTCCAACGAAATACGCTAACTTGTTCATTGACATACCAATAGAAAGCTGAAATAATGGGCAACAAAATATACTCGGCATGTTTTTCACGTAGACGTTTAGTTTTGCTGATAATCGTTGTCGAATTTCCACAACATTGATAAAATAATACATTCCTTCACTTTGTTGTTTTACGGTGTATAGTTAACTTAACATATTTAGGTATTTGTTAACATATTTACGTAGAACATAGTTTCTAGATTATTTTGAACTATTTGTTTTAATTGTACGGTAAAAGTTACGCCGCATGGCGGCAGTTTAGTATAACGCTGCATTAACGCGTCACTTATGATTTTGTTGCCCGATTTCGATGTGATGCACACGGTTTTGAGCGGCAAAGTTTTGATATGTTATTAAGCATGCTCGACTGTGTAAGTGAGCCAAAATTCAGCTTTGGACAAATTTTTTGGAGGTTAAAACCTTTGATTCCTGGCCTATTGTAGCATGTAGGAAGGACGCCAAGGCTGTAGTATTTTTGACGTCCATATTATTCCTTTTTTTTTTTCTCCTCCAGCGGGTAGAAAGGAATCGACAAGGGCTTCTTTAACCACCAAAACTTGAGTTTCTTTCTATCCTCGCCGTTGGTAGTCAGTATGTCTTTATCAGCTGATAGGTACGTGAGTAGAAAGTAATGGTTCCTAGTGTCTTCACAGAGGGGACTCTGGAAGGCTGGGACCTCCTCGCGAGGCTTGGAAATGGGTGGTAGTCGTCGAGCGTTGATGTAGAAGGTGGTCGGGCGCAGGGGGGACGGGGACGGAAGGCGTTCACGCTCGCTCCCGACAAAGCGTCTACTAGAGGACGCTCATCAGCTGCATTGTGATTGGTGAAAGCGAGGATCTGAGGGATCGTGCCAACAAAGACCACGCCAGGGAGAAGGAACCACCTCCTCCCCCCTTGTCCTACAGGGGGCGACGTCTTAAATCGTTTTGAAAGATCCGCATTGTTGTCCGGAAATAGAAGGAAACGGGGAGAAGACATTGTTGTTCTGCGACCTTAGTAACGCGCCCGATTGTAAAGTGGTTCGAATATGAGGGCCTGAAGGGGGTGGGTGGAGGGGTGTTTTTATAATTATAATATTTAACTTGCGGAGCAAATATTCGGTGGGAATTACGTTGGTTTTAAGGTGGTGTAGTTTCCTTCGCGTTGGATTTTTAATTTACGCATCATGACATTGTTTTTATTGAAATTATTAAACATTTATTATAACTCTATTATGCAAAAGTATTTGTATTTAGTGACGTATTTTTATGTTTATTTTTGTGTGGAGAGCATGTATTTGTAGTTATAAAATATTAGTCTAGTTGCGTTGTAGCCTAATTATTGGTTAGATATGAATTTACGAATTTGTCACAAGGTAATGTATTCTACCAGGCTACATGTTTATAAACAACCGCTTCAGCGAAAAACTAGTAATTACAAAATGGATTTTCATGACCCTCTTTAAGGGGCCTCCCTAGAGCTGCGTTTGTGTGTTATACGTTCGTTCATCTTATCAAAAAAATTACCAGCTTTTCCTTGCATGTGAAGCTGTTACCCTATTTAACTGAGCCAATAAGACTCCTGCTATTGATATATTTAATGCCTGTTGTTTTGTCTGCAGACAGATACGTTGTGTCAGACGTATGTCACCCAATCATACATGTTGAAAGAAACTACAGTGTTTCCAATGGTATGTTGGCATACCATTTTTTCTCTAATTATCGCCTATCCGCGCAAGCCACTCAGATGGCGTGCAGTGTTTTTCTATTACCCTTTTTCCAATGGGACTTTAAACGGTGACCACATTATTTTATTTCTGGGTAGCATAGTTCAAAGTCTAATTCTTGTTTCTATAATTGTGTTTTTCGAATCCGGTTGCTATTTTCCAGACACGGCAGTCTGGAAAAGCCATTTTGAAGGGCCAGGAAATTGTGTTTGTAATAAACGTCCCAAATATTAACAACTGTAGATATAATTTGAAGTGTGTGATCTTTTCGTAGATGTACAAATATAATGCGCGTTAAATAGTTTCGTCAAAAAATAATAGCTCGCTGCAACCCATTTGAAGCGCAGGTAGGAATACTCATTAAGGGTGCTGACTATCGAGCCATTCAAATGCTCTGTAACGTGTGGTCAAATACATTTTATATGAAACTATTCCACATGCGCTCGTCGTGGCAATGTTCAATAATAAATACACTTCGAACAAAGTCAGAATGTTATTGTTAAGACACCATGCTCATTAAAACACTTTTTCTAAGAACTCCAACGTAGCTAAAAACATTTATTAAGAAGCTCAATGCTGAAAACGACCTTTTCAAATGCCATACTTAATGAACGTTTGTGAAACTCGTATTAAAACGTGCGCTAATTCGCTAGAGACTTTCCACCAATAAATTGATATGGTCTGCGCTTAGATTACTATAGTAAGAAAGGGTCGGCTGGAATCTTGCATGCTAGTTCAGTGCTTGCCTCGTTGTGGCGATGCACCGTTTGATACGCGCGTCGATGTAGTCCTTATAGCCCAGTCGTTTGTGAGCTACTGACACGCGGGTAGGCGGGGCCCTTAAAAGGGTGTGGTACACAAGTTGGCGCTAGAAAACGGTTATTGAAATTCCGAGGAAACAAAAACAGTATAGGAAAAATTAATAGAAAACAGTTTTTGCCGTAGTTAGAGCATATATTTTTCCTTGCGTCGAATTCGAAGTAAGAACGTTTTTGTGTCATAAATAATTCACCTGAAACGTACTAGACCAGCAGCTTGTTTGCTACAAATTTTGGCAAAACTGATGTTCTATGATTTCTGATGTTTGGATTGTCTGTGTGACTATCGAGTTAATACAGATTTCAACAGCTGTTTTATAATAGATTTATGCTCCACGCTGTTATAGTTCTTCGTATGTTTCTTATTAGACTGCTTAGTAAACTTAACATCTTCTGAAGAATTTAAATGTTTTCTTCAATGTACACCTCAGTTTTCAAACGTCTTTTATTATTTTTATGTTTGTACCAGATATTTTTTTTCTTATTTTAGACATAACTTGTGACTAAATCTTCCTCTTAGGAAATTTTTGTATCGCTAATAGTTTTTGCGTAATGAGCCGTAAACGTCAAAATTTGCACTTTACGGTTTTATGTACGCCACTAAAACCAACTGACATACCGAACAGAAAAAATTCACTGTGTATAACAATGTTGTAGGCTGTGATTTGACATATATACAAATATATGTATAATTTTTATTTTTAAAATCATTTTAACATTTTTAAATTTTCATTTCAAAATTCAGCATTTTTTTAAAATACAAAAGTATATTTTTTATATATATGCCAAATCATAGCCTTTAACATTGTTATACATTGTAAATTTTTTTTCGGTTTGGTATGTCAGTTTGTTTTAGTGGCGTACATAAAACCGTAAAGTGCAAATTTTGACGTTTACAACTCATTTGCAAAAACTATGAGCGATACAAAAACTTCCTAAGGGGAAGATTTAATCACAATTCATGTCTAAAATAAGAAGAAGAAAAATTCTGGTACAAATAAAAAAATTAAAAAAGACGTTGAAAACTGAGGTGAATCGCACTTTTAATAACAAATAGCCGGTCGACGACTGTTGATTTGTGAATGTGTAACAATTTCCCACCAAATACCTCTGAAACATCGCATTGCATAGTCGACGGTGTGGAGATCATTACTTATTACTGAATAATTTTGATATGTTAATGTTTACGTATACACAAACATTTTTAAATCACATCTTAAAACATCCTGTAGAATTGTTAACAAGCAACGCACATGCAGGTGACATGACTGTATCGTTCAGAAATAAGTTCACAAAACGTCTTTGTGAATAAAGTAAAATGTACGAATCTTCTATGTATGAACTGTGGAGAACCTCAGAGTAGAAACTTAACGTATTATGACCAGATGTTGGTAACACTGTTGGCATGTAGCACAGCAAGTTGTGATCACACTAACCGTACACTATAAAAATAAAACACTGACACTGTAAACCATTGGTTCTAGAAGAAAAATACTGACATTACAAGTTATACTGAAGGAAAAAAAACCATTCACTACTGTTATGATGAGTACAGGGGGTAAAATGGAGGGGGGAGGGGGATGAAGACACTGAAGATAGCAACATGAGGCACGATGTAGCAGGCTAGAAACTGCCTGCCGAGAGAGTCGTATTCTTAGCCAATATGGATAAAATACTTAATGACGATCTTCGTTAATGGTATTTGACGACTTTATGAGTAAATATTTACCCAAAATTACTAATTAGTTACGCGTGATCCCTTGCGCCGCAGTTAAATGCACGAGGTTCCGGCGTCAGAGATTGTGCCTCAGAAGTTTGTAACACTGGAAACAATTTTGTTTTAAACGTTGTCTAGGATTGCTGTTGTTTAACTTTCGCAAATTGGCTTCAAGGAACTTACAGTTATAGATTAATGCTTTTAGCGTTGAATTACGTACCACGCTCTCTAAGATGGGGTCGTAATACCGGTGCAGGCCTCAGTCAAGAGTGTGCAAAGTTCCAAAACTCCAGGTACTTTCTCACTTGAACTATATAATTTGACAGGGCCACTGGTGTAGCAGATAGTAACAGTGCTGAACATTTGCTCTCTTATCGAGCTGACGTGTGGTATGCTAAGTCCCCCATACTGTTTATGGGATAGTAGATTCCATTACTAATTAGGAAGGTTTTTGTACGAATACGTTTGTATTGTATGTAGACGCCTAATTGTAGTTGCGATTCCGTGTTTACGTGTGAAGGAGCTCTGTGTGTGTGTGTGTGTGTGTGTGGTGGTTAGACCGCTCGCCGCCCACCAAGGCTATCCGGGTTCGATTCGCGGCGAGGTCGCCCTCTATTTGCGCAAGTGGGAAACGTGACGGACGTTACCGTTAGCCCGTGGGTTTTATTTCTCGGATAATGTCCTTGCATTTCGTCGTTGCTCCGTTCTCATCTCATGGCGTCATCACCGGCATTTGAGTCGTCTCTAAGGCCTTTACTAAAAGATCCCGCTAGAGTTAGGTAATCTCGGCTAGCAAGGTTACAGTTGAGCGCATGCAAGCAAGTACCTTGGTTCAAGATTGTTGGACGCAAGTTAACTTCACGTGGAGCCAGGGACGTGCCAACTATTCTGTGAGCTTAGGTAGTAGGGTGGCGATTTAGGGGCGCAGGAGTGGGGGTGGGAGGGGGACACTGTCCCACTCCTAGGACAGAAGGGAGGGACAGTATAGCCATTTGTGTCCTCCCTAAGTTTTAATATTTAAAAATATTACCATTTCTGCCAGCTGTATATTCAATATTTAGACTCTAAAACCTCTTAAATAGTACCAATTTGCACACTAAAATCCAATTTTTCCCGGGCGAGGGCCCTCGGACCCCCCGCTTTAAAAAATCGTTATTGGAAAAAACTACGAAATAAATTTCTGTCAACGACTCTCCCTCTACAAGAAAACCTTCTGCCGTCAGTGGGGGCGAATAACTATAAAAACAATCCTCTTGCAAAACTATTTGACAGTTTGTGTGTGATCGTCTACAGTTTTCCCTTCAAATAAACCTATGTTAATTATATGAAATATAAATGTTGGCGAAACAGGCGGAGAGACGCTATTTGCCTCCTCAAGTTTACGTAAGGACACGCCCGGTGGTTTTACAGTGATTTTGAAAATATATGTTTTTAAACCGACGTAATTTTCATATTGAAGAATCGTTACATTATTTTGT
>PNEQ01094569.1:0-11291 GCA_003012365.1 Medauroidea extradentata | reverse complement strand
AATGCTCGTCGACATGAGGCAGATTGTGAGCATAATATGGAAAGAAATCTGCTGAAGTGCAACTACTGCAGCGCCTAGTTCACTCGTCTTGACAATCTGACCTTGCACACGAACATCTGTAAGGATAAAGTAGCACGACCAGCTCAGAAAAAGCTATGTGAGCAATAACTGGAACCTTCTCGGCCATCCTGCTCCAGGATGCCATCAACCTCCCCTAAAATCATAATTGGGTCTGGTATGATAGTAAAGTTCGAGTTCGTCACTGTGGAAACTGCGGTCCGTGAGAATGTGGAGACTTATGAGTCTGAGATTGGTAACACCAATGTGAATACCTGACTTATATGTACGTATGGTAACATCACAGTATACAGTAGGTAAAAATAAAGGTAATAACTGCGGAGCCCTTAAATTCTTGCTGGAATGTGATTATGTGAAGCCAGGACCAATCGATGCCTTCGGTGGAGGGTGTGGGAACATGTATGGGGACATGTTTGCAGGGTGTGGGGATAATGTGGAGGGTGTGGAAACATGTGTAGGAATATGTTTGCAGGGTCTGTGGACACGTATGAAGTATGCAGATACCTGTGATGGCATATGAGGTGCTTGAGATGATTGCGGAGCGGGCGTAATATGTGCGGAGCGAGCATATTTGTGTGCGGAGCAGGCGTAGTTGTGTGCGGAGCAGGAGTATTTGTGTGCGGAGCAGTGCGGAGCAGGCGTAGTTGTGTGCGGAGCAGGCGTATTTGTGTGCGGAGCAGGCGGTATTTGTGTGCGGAGCAGGTGTATTTGTGTGCGGAGCTGGGGTAGTTATGTGCGGAGCGGTGTATTTCTGTGCGGAGCAGGGGTAGTTATGTGCGGAGCGGGCATATTTATGTGCGGAGCAGTGAGGTACAGGTGTGTACCAGTAGGTTTATGTGAGGTGCCAGCTGATTTATGTGAGGTGCCAGCTGATTTATGCGAGGTGTCAGCTGTTTTATGTGAGGTGCCTTAAGTACGATGTGTGGAGGGTTATGGGGACATGTGTGGAGGGTGTGAGAACATGTGTGGGGACATGTTTGAAGGGTGCGTGGAGCATGTGGATAGTACATGGAGCCATGCACAACATTAGTGATATTTGTGTAGAGGGTGTAGTTTAGCTATGTTAGATACTTACATAGTCGTGTGAGGAGTGTACATAGGTGAGTGGGGGGATGGTTGTTAAAGAGTGTAGAGACATGGACGGAGTGTGTGAGAACATGTGTGGGGACATGTTTGAAGGGTGTGGGGAAATGTGGTGAGTGCGAGGAGTCATTTACAACATTAGTGATATTTTTGTATGTGCGAGTTTGTGGAAATGTGTGCGGAGCCTGCAGTGCTTTGTGAGGTGCCTGCAGTGATATGTTAGATGATTACATAGTCGTGTGACGAGCAGGCATAGTTGTGTAAGAAGTCTGCATAGGTGTGTGAGAGGACGGTTGTGAAGAGTGTAGAGAGATGGGCGGAGGATGTGGACACATGTTTGAAGGGTGTGGGGACATCAGGTATTTGCGAGGAGTCATTCACGTCATTAGTGATATTTTTGTAGAGGGCGTAGTTCTGTATGGGTAATGCATAGTCTTGTGTGGAGCCTGTGGTACTATATACGAGTTTGTGGAGATGTGTGCGGACCCTGCAGTGCTTTGTGAGGTGCCTGCAGTGCTATGATAGATGCTTACATAGACGTGTGAAGAGTATGTTTAGTTGTGTAAGGAGTGTACATAGGTGTGTAAGGGAATGTTTGTGAAGAGTGTAGAGACATGGGCGGAGGGTGTGGGAACATGTGTGTGGACATGTTTGAAGGGTGTGTGTAAAGATATACGCGTACAGTTGCTGTGAGAATGTATGTACAAAGGCAAAACGGACTCCAGAAATGTGTGATAAAAAAGAAAAATTACCTTTGAGGGCTCTGTACAGAGAGAAGGTTATGTGAGTAACTATATATAAAATCTGATTATGGAAGAAGCAACTATATCCCGAGTGTAGTAACAAACTGGTGCTTAATAGACTATACGAAACGTGATGTATGTTCGAAGATGGAGTGAACCCTCTAGCACTTAATACTCTGGCTAATGGTAAGTCGTGTTCATTATATCCCTCCCAACAGTGTCATACATCCTGACTACACTGAGAAGATCCGCACAATAAGCTTAAACGATATTATCTGGCAAAGTTTAGTGCCTAAAGCAACGTCTATACTGCTAAAAGACTACAATGATGAGAGACTTGTTACACTACTAGCAGCTACAAGAATTAGCAGTGACGAGAAGGTTAGCGAAGAAATCACGATACCCCCTAAGATTACATCGGGAAACTGGTTAAGGAACATCACTGCATCGCTGAGGATAGTTACAGATATACAGTAGACCCGATGTCTCACAACAGCTCGAGAATGTTATCTATACAATAGTTCTGACACCTATTGAAAAACCTCAGATATTTTAGATTAAAAAAAAAATTCAGTAGAAGTTTAACACGAATAGTATTTCAAAGTTCTAGTTACAGTTGAAAAATGAAATAAATAGCATATTGAACGCAATCATCTACGTACAAGAAAATACCAAAGCACTAAAAGTTACTCTGGGACACTAGAAATCTCACACCAAAAGGTCAACGTACAAGAAAAATATCTTAAAGCCATATATTTAAACGAAAAAACAGTCTTTTAAAGCCTAACACAGAAAACCGACATGTAAAATCCGAGAGGGTGAGAGATGAGTTAAGTGAGGGAGAGATGAGAGTTGAGCGAGAGAGAGGATAGTGGTGGGTGAGAGAGAAAGGGGAGAGAGGAGGAGGGGAGGGAGAGAGTGGAGTTTGGAGAGAGTTAGAAGAAGAAGGTGAAGAGAGAGATAGAGAGCACATGTAAATCCATAAAGCAAAAAAAAAAGTGATATAAAAATGTTAAAAGGCGATACACATTAAAAAAGTAGTACAAGACATACATACATGGGAAAACAAGTGTTAGGTTAAAGGAAGAACAGAGACAAGTTTAGACATGTGACTTGTTAGAAGGACATGTAAGGTTAGGTTAAGTTAGGTCAGTTTAGATACAGGCCAAAATAATCAAATAAATAACATACTGTACACTATTATCTACATACAAGAAAATTACTTGAACCAAAGTATCAGTAGGTACTGTGCGACACTAGAAACCACATACTAAAAGTTCAACTTACAAGAAATTAAATAAAAAACATAATATAAAAAAAAGGCTTTGGAGGCTTAACTCAGAAATCTAAACAGCAAAATGTGATGTCTGTGAGGGAGAACGAAGGAGGTGGAGAGAGAGAGAGGAGGGTGGAGAGAGATGAAGATGGTTGCGTAAGAGAGAGAAGAGGAGGGTGGATGGAGAGGAGGGTGGTGGGAAAGGGAGAGAGAGAGGATGTCGGAGAGAATGGAGGGTGGGGAAAGAGAGAGAAGCATTGTGGAGGGAGAGAGAGCAGAGGTGTGAATTGAGTGATAAAAATACTTAAAAGCTGTACACGAGTTTAAAAAAATGTAATACAAGACAGACATACAAGGGAAAATAAGTGTTTGCTTAAAGGAAGTACAGAGACCAAGTTAGAAATGTGACTTGTTAGAAGGATAGGTCAGGTTAAGTTAGGTTAGGTGGGGTAGCGCTCCTAACGGTGATACTTGGAAATGGAGACGGACTGAACCATTAGTACTTACAACACTAACGCTACCTAGCTGACGACACTAGAACCAAGAAGATTGGCGTAGCTACTAGCTCTCCTGGTGGAAAGACCCAGCACCAAAGTATGGTGGGGCACTAAGGAAGCCCCATCTAGGCATATAGTGTTGGTTATTTTAATTTAATCTAAAAAAAAAATATTTTCTGTATGAGGTATGAGTGGGGGGTGGTAGGAATGCGAAATCGAAAAGTTTTCGGAAAACTCGGAGAAAACTCCTATACTTGTTTTATTGGAAATCGTTCGGAAATAGCTAGGGAGTGTGGTGGGGGAGCTCTCCTAGGTGTGATATAGTTAATTACTTAAATTAATTTTGTTAAAGAGATGTTATATGTTATGAAGTATGGGTAGGGGTTGGTAGGAATGTGAATTAGAAAAAATTTCGGAAGACTCGGAGAAAACCCTTATACTTTATTTGATTGAATTTATTTAAACTGGTTCGGGAATAGCTAAGATAGGAGTCTGGGTTAGGTTATTAGCATGAGAGAGAGAGTGGGGGAGCTCATACAGGTGAGGTATAGATATTTACTTAACTTATTTTTACTAGAAATATATTTTTACAATATGAGGTATAAGTGGGGGTTGGTGGGAATGCGAATTAGAAAAAATTCGGAAAACTCTGAGAAAACCCCTATAGTTTATTTATTGAATTAATTGACTGCAGGTATCGCGGACAAGATGGATGCTGGAAACATAATTGCCGATGAGAGATATTGCTCATTCAGGCTTCTTACTGCTCCTTTTCAGCCTCCTCCAGCAATACGGTGTTTTTGAGAATTTTTTTAGTTTTCCGTGAAAATGTTGAGGGAAATTCGGGAAAATTTGAGGGAAAAACGGGAAATTTTGAGGGAAAAAAGGGAAATTTTATTGATTTTGAGGTATAAAGGGAAATTTTGAGGTAAAAACGGGGAAATGACGTCATTCAAGATGGCGGCCGTGACGTCATAAGTGGCTCCAACGCTCCGATCCCCCATCCCCTTGTGCCAAACTCCCCTAAATCTATCTACTGATATTTACTTTAGTTGAAAACCTCCTCGTACACAAGATTGGTACTTCAGTCATCAAGTGTTAGAATGTCCAAGCGGCTAGTTGAACTAATTCTGCAGCAGGATAAGTAACTACAACTGTCCACGCGAAAAGCAGTCTTAAGTTTGTCCCTGCCACTAACAGCGACTTCGCCTGGGCCTTATTTATAGCCCTACCAATTTGAGGTTGTGGGGTAACTACAGACACCTAAGGTAAGAGGTTAATCGAATGAAAAACATCTGTTTATCCTGTGCACAACCATTCGTGACGGTGCCCTCAATTATATATTTTCAAATTATTCACTTTAACTTTATTGCCATAACAAAGTTTCAGTGGGTAAAGGTGTTGCGGAAACGTATTTGGTGCCCCAATTTTGAAATTAGTGAGATGATATATCGTCCGTTTAATGCCAAAAGTCACAAAGTCAAAATGAGATAAAATTATAAAAATGCTAGGAATATGTATATGTTGTTCACGAACAATTGCCCAAGTTTAAAGTCTATTCGTCGTTTCGTACTTTTGTGTCACGGTATAGTAACATACCACAGTTTTGTTAATATCTACAATTTAGTGCTGTTTTTAAACGAAATAGCATTCATGACTTGAACCTCCCGGAATTTAGACCTGAGTAACAAACAACTGCGTTACGTATAACGTCGAAATAATTCATGAAAATAAAATTTTAATAAAAAAAATAAAATATCTGTGTCCTGGACTCATAGAGGTTGTACAACACCACGTCTCGATAAGTTACTGTAGAGTTAAACTCCTGTATAGGTTGTTTCTCGCTGCTCGTTCCTGCTTTTCGGATCGTCTGCATTGAATACTGACCAACTTAGTTTTATTCTTAATAATCACGTTTCTTATAAAGAAAAAAATTACATACATATTTTTTTAAATATTTACGTAAGCATCACTCTGACGCGAACAACACCTCAGTATCGCTACTGGTTAGATAGGTATCGTGGGTTGATGAAAAACAAATTTTGTACTTTTTCACCCTTTTGGGTGTCGTATTTCGAAAAATTTTAAATTTACATCGTAGACATTTGTATAAGTATCCAACTGAAGTGTAAATCACATCGCTAGCCCGTTCAGTCGAATCAAAATCGATCATTCAATAAAAAAACACATATCACCCCTGCACATTTTTGAGAAATCGAATTTCGAAAAATCTGAAAACAGTTTTGCGATAATTTCTGTAGTCATCATCCTGAAGCAAAAATTTATTGTATATCTCGACGAGTTCGATAGATATCGAGGATTTATCTAAAACACATTCAAGGTCTTTTCACCACCTAAGAGAGTAAATTTCGAAAAACCCTTGAATCACGTTTTAGAATACTTTATTGGTATCTCGTGGACGTAAAAAACACAACATTAGCCCGCTTGGTTCAAGATATATCGACGATTAATTGAAAACCTTATCACCACTTTTCACCCCTTTTAACGTCCTTAGGTGGCGAATTTCGAAAATTCCTGAAATTACTTTTTAGGTATTTGAGTAAGCATCAATCATAAACAAAAATCACGTCGCTATATAAAAAGCTATGGGATCGATATACATCGAATGTGAGTCGAAAACACATATTACCCCTTTTTTAACCAGTTTAGGGTTGAATTCGGAAAATATATTTTTAATGGAACTTGGGATATTTACAAAAGCACCAATTTAAAGCAAAGAGCACTTAGATATCTCGATTGATTCGATAGATATTGCAGGATAATCGGAAACACATTTCACGTATTTCCACCCCTTTAAATAAAGAATTTCGAAACGTCTTTGAGTCTTGTCATAGACAATTGTAAAAGTAATCAATTAAAGTTAAAATCACAACGATAGCCAATTATGTTTCAAAGTTATAGACGATTCATAAAAAACACATTTTGCCCCTTTTTACTGCCTGGGGATCGAATTTCAAAAAAACCTAAAACTACTTTTTGGGTATTTACGTATTCAATATTTTGAAGTGAATATCAGTTCTCTATCCCGAAGGGTTCGATAGATATCGATAGTTGATTGGAAACACATTTAATGTCTTTTCACACCCTTAAATGTTGAACTTCGAAAAATCCTTAAAATGGCTAATATGCATTTTTACGAGTGCCCTATTAAAGTAAAAATCACGACGATTGGCCGTCGGGTTCGAGCTCTATCGACGTTTCTTCGGAAACACATTTCACCCCTTTTCACCCACTTAGAGGTCGAATTTCAAAAAATCCCGTCTTAGTGCTCGCCTACGACCTGAGGGGAACCCCCACAAAAAATTGCACGATTCTAAGTCCAGTGGTTTGGGCTGCAGTTTGATATGTCAGTCAGTCAGTCAATCAGTCAGTCAGTCAGTCAGCTTTCATTTTTATATATAGAGATGGTTTGGGCTGCAGTTTGATATGTCAGTCAGCTTTCATTTTTATATATAGAGATTATCTTATACACATAATATTAGAACTTCATAATCTGTCGTATAGAAATTCTATGTTACAAGACGTTGTGTGACGCCCTGAACTTACCCAAACCTCCATCAAAGTTTCAACATTATGTAAGCATCCTAGGTTCTGTTGTAGAGGATGTATGCAAGGACTCAATTAAATCAGCTATGGAAGAAGCAGTGACACAAAATAATAATGATCGGGATTTTGACAGCTGCCCTCGATGGGTCGTGGCATCGTAGAGAGCATGTTTCACAGCAAGGTGTTGTAACATGTACGAGTGTTGATACTGGTAAAGTTATAGAAGTAGACATTTTATCGAAGTACTGTACATGTAAGGATAAACTAAAAGGTCAGCATGAAGAAGCATGCAGTGCAAACTACAAAGGCACTATTGCTGGCATGGAAGTTTCTGGTGTTGTAAACATTTTCAATCGACCCATTTCACAGTACAATGTACGATATACAAACTATTTAGGTGATGGTGATTGCAAATGTCGAAAAGCTGTTCTTCAGACTCCCCCTTACGGCAGTAAAATAGTATCAAAATTAGAATGCTTAGGGCATGTACAGAAAGGGATTGGTACTATATTGAAAAATTTGAAAACCAAATTGAAAGGAAAGAAACTAGAAATGGCAAATCTTTTGGCGGCCGAGGACGAGTTATTGATTCAGGCATAGTGGGCATTAAAAAATATTATAGTTTGGCAATAAAAATATAAATTCAAATATCCATCAAGAAATGAGAGAGAGAGAGAGTGAGAGAGAGAGAGAGAGAGAAAGTATGGGCAGAGTATGTCCATTTACTATCATCGGATGAAGACTCCCAGCATGGACTCTGTCCTAAGGGATCAGAAAGTTGGTGCAAATATCAGCGTGCGAAGAGTAACATGCTGATCATTTTCACCTTCCTCGTGTTGGGGTGAGGAATGTATTACAGTATTTAGTGAACTATGTTATATACAGTATGTAGCAACTTTTTAAAATGCGATTTTCCTCTGCAAATGCACCTTTATATAATGAACTTTTGGAGATAAAACAACGAAACTTGGAACACAAACTGCTTGTATTACTATGAAATTTAACACAAGGTTATTTTCCTAAATTAATTTAAAAAAAAATTACTGTGAAAAATGTTGATATAATTTTGTAAAAAAATGTTTAAAAAGAAAAAAAAATCTATTATAACACAACACAATACAATATCCCTGTGTCTATTCCATTATTAAGGTTTCACGAACATGTGAAAAAAATGTCAACATGCTGTGACCAATAGTTCCTGAGAAAATGGGAATTAAGACACCACACTTAACAATGTCAAGATAGGGCATTTCCTGTCCCCTATGTTTAACATAGTATGTTACGGGAAACAACATTATAGTGCTTAGCAGACCTGTTGTTCTTTCAGTTATATTTGCGGTGTGCTACTGTTGCTTGTTGCATGTGGGAAATGTTGTCTGGTATATTACTGTTAATTGCTGCATGTTGGAAATGTTATGTGGTATACTACTGTTGAGTGTCGTATGTAGGAAATGTTGCTTGGTGTACTGGTGTTGCGTGTTGCATTTTGGAAATGTTGCCGATGTTATTGCCAGTTAGGTTTTTTCTGTATTCTCCCTTTTTCATTATCGTATATATATATATATATATATATATATATATATATATATATATATATATATATATCAGTCCGTCGGCTATTAATCTCAACTTCGCTTCACCTAGAACATTTTGGGATCTTTCATTTATATTGTTTATTTTCCCTCGCAAATTTCTTATTAGTTATGAAAACTATATTTATATTTAGAAATAACATAATTTAATACTTTCTTACTACAAACTATGATAGTTTTATTTTCTTGTCAATAATTATTTAAAGTTTAGTTTTCTTGAGTAATTAACTATTATCGGTGTTCATTATAATTCATGTGTAAAATAACGTTACTTTACTGCATTTTATAGAATTAATATTCTGTAATCTAGTTTATACTACTGCATGTAGTATGGGTAACGAAATAGTGTAATAATATTTTTTTCAACATTTCACGTTTTTAAAACGAGTTGAAAAGTATAAAATAATTAGTCATATGAAAAAAACTTGTAGACTTTAAAACTATTTAAAACAAAAACCTAAGGTGCATGTGATATATAGTTTATAGATGAATAGTTCACAATTCACTAACAATTGTATTGCACTGCAACTGATATGAACTGTTGTGCGAGTTTTCTCAATAACAGCTACAATCTAAACTCCTTACGATTATCTATTGCGTGCCCCCCACTTTTGTCGTTTTAACTTTCGCAAGTAGTTTCATACAATAAATTGTTTAGTATTTTATTTAAATATTATGTTCTGCTTTTTAGTCCCGTAAAACTTAGAAAATTATTTATTTTTATTTTTTGATTTAAACAGCCACGTTTTTCATGAACTCTTCGTATATAGTATTGTAATTTAGTGTTGAATTATGTTTCAATTTTCAAGTCCCAATTTCATCGCGAAGTTAGTTTCAAATCGATATCGAAACTTGTACCGAACATACAAACAGACGAACGAGAAAGTTGCATTGTCATCCGGTTCTAGGCTGTGCAATGTTTTCAAGTCTCTAGCTAATTGTCACGAAACAGACAAACAACCAGGCTAGTAAACGAGTTAACTAACCTATGTTATATAAGGAACCCTCGTATAGACGGCAAACATGATATACCACGTAACAGTACAACGACCTGATACGTTACATTGTTTTTGTGGTCAAAGATATAAGTGTAAGCGGCATAGTGCGAAGACAGTTGTGTGGCGCGCGGAACCAAGAACTAGGGCAGTGTATGGCGCGGTCTGACTCAGCCCAAGCGAAGGGCTTCTAGTAAGCAACTTGGCAACTGCTGTAATGTGGTAGTTGTTTGACAAGTGTCGTGGTTCATGTAATTATTTCTGTATTTGCTTCATGAGTTGTATCAATGTATTTGTTTCTAGAAAGAGTGCGGCAATTAATGCAGAGCATTTCTTCCCAGTCGTTATGCTTGCGAGTTGTATTTTTTGAAGACTTCAGACGTGCCAATGTGTGAGTTTTCACTTAAAGTTAACAAATAAACTTTTAGTTATTTAAGATCCCTGTATATCTGCCTTGGGGTGTGCTTTTTGGGTTTTGCGTACTTTTTTAAGGCGCACCTCAAGAACGGCAAAAACTGTAAGTAGTATACAATTAACACACGAATACACAAATTATTTGTCTCGAGAGAGAAGTTTCAAGCACTCTATGTCCCTTTGTATTGATCCTGACAAAAATAATGTTTTTATACACTGTCGTTTTCGAGAGCTTGGGAAAATTGAAGTTTAGTACTGGAATTTGAATGTCAACATATTAAGTTGAGGAACGAGACAAATTGCAATACAAGATTGCCGTCACTTAACACAGAGATTTATTTCCCTAAACATTTCAAGTGTATTTCCTGAAACCACCGGTCGTTGGGCGTTCGAGACCCTACCCTGCCGCACTTCGAATGTTTCCGATCCTTCTCGTATTTCATCAGCAAGCGAGGATCACACAACGGCGGGAGCATACACAATCTGTAAACTGAAGCAACAATAACAAGTACTAGCTCTCTGATGTAAGAAGACACACACGATATTTATATTGTAGTATTAACGTTGCCTCTGACAGTTTCACGACATTTCTAGAGAATCACGGAGGAACTGGGAAGAGCATCTTCTATTGTAGTGTTTAAAAACCAACACAGTAGCCGTCCGGAGTGAATTTTTTTAAGACCTTTCGAAAACGAAATGCTGCTGTAAGCAGTGTTGTCTAGTCACGTTGGAGGGGTAGTGAACGATAGTTTGGGCTGGCTGGACGTGGTATGGTATGTTTGGCCACACAGGCAGGCAGCTGTGAGCGGTGTTGCCTAGTCAAGTGGAGGGCTAGTGACCAGTAGTTTGGGCTGGCTGGACGTGATGTGGTATGTTTGGCAACACAGGCAGGGAGCTAGGAGCGGTGTTGCCTAGTCAAGTGGAGGGCTAGTGACCAGTAGTTTGGGCTGGCTGGACGTGATGTGGTATGTTTGGCAACACAGGCAGGCAGCTGTGAGCGGTGTTGCCTAGTCAAGTGGAGGGCTAGTGACCAGTAGTTTGGGCTG
>PNEQ01094568.1:0-11292 GCA_003012365.1 Medauroidea extradentata | reverse complement strand
TGTGTTTTTTACGTCCACGAGATACCAATAAAGTATTCTAAAACGTGATTCAAGGGTTTTTAGAAATTTACTCTCTTAAGTGGTGAAAAGACCTTGAACGTGTTTTAGATAAATCCTCGATATCTATCGAACCCGTCGAGATATACAATTAATTTCTGCTTCAGGAATATGATTACAGAAATTATCGCAAAACGGTTTTAGGATTTTTCGAAATTCGATTTCTCAATACTGTGCAGGTATGATATGTGTTTTTTATAGTGAATGATCGAATTTGATTCGACTGAACGGGCTAGCGATGTGATTTACACTTCAGTTGGATACTTATACAAATGTCTAAGATGTAAATTAAAAATATTTCGAAATTCGACACCCAAAAGGGTGAAAAAGCACAAAATTTGTTTTCCATCAATCCACGATATCTATCTAACCAGTAGTGATATTGAGGTGCTGTTCGCGTCAGAGTGATGCTTACGTAAATATTTAAAAAAATATGTACGTAATTTTTTTTTCTTTATAAGAAACGTGATTATTAAGAATAAAACTAAGTTGGTCAATAATCAAGGCAGACGATCCGAAAAGCAGGAACGAGCAGCGAGAAACAACCTAAACAGAAGTTTCACTACAGTAACCTATCGAGACGTGGTGTTTTACAACCTCTATAAGCCCAGGACACAGATATTTTATTTATTTTTTTTTAATAAATTTTATTTTCATGAATTATTTAGATTTTACGTGACGCAGTTGTTTGTTACTCATGTCTAAATTCCGGGAGGTTGTGGGCTCGAATTCCGTTAAAAGCTGCGTGCAAACGTTCAATTCTGACACACAAAAATTACAAGGCAGATCGAATTAGTGCAATTTACATGTAGTCTTTAAAAGGGGTAAAATTGCAGTTCGCTTTCCAGTTAGGTTCTTCTACAATATCAGCTGACATATCGTCGGTATACTGCCAAAAGTGATTAAGTGATAAATGCTATTTCGTTTAAAAACAGTATTAAATTGTAGATATTAACGAAAATTTGGTATGTTACTATACTGTGACACAACAGTACGAAACGTCGAATAGACTTTAAACTTCGTGAACAACATATACATATTCCTAGCATTTTTATAATTTTATCTCATTTTGAATTTGTCACTTTTGGCAGTAAACCGACGATATATCATCTCACTAATCTCAGGTTTGGGGCACCAAATACGATTACGCGAAACCTTTACCCTCTGAAACTTTGTAATGTCAATAAAGTTAAAGTGAATATTTTTAAAATATATAATCGAGGTCACCGTCACCAATGGTTGTGCACAGGGTAAACAGATGTTTCTCATTCGATTAACCTCTTACCTTAGGTGTCTGTAGTTACCCCACAACGTAAAATAGGCAGGGCTATAAATAAGGCCCAGGAGTTGTCGCTGTTAGTGGCAGGGACAAACTTAAGACTGATTTTCGAGTGGACAGCTATAGCTACTTATCCTGCTGCAGAATTAGTTCAACTAGCCGCTTGGACATTCTAACACTTGATGACTGAAGTACCAATCTTGTGTACAAAGAGGTTTTTCAACTATAGTAAATATTATCAGTTATGAATAATACTCGCGAGCAAAGCCGCGGGGGGACTGCTAGTACTACATAAAAAAAGAGTTGGAAGTGAAACGGTGTACGGCGTGATATATCTACCAAGCATGATATTGGTGAATTCGATACATTAGAAACATTTTCTTAGGCGTGCAACAATTAGCCTTAGAATCCTTATACTCGCAAATTAAGGTCAACTTTGTCTCACAACATAAAGTTACAGCTGGAAGTATCTTAATAATTGCATACTTATAAAAATGTACATTTCCAAGATGTTTCTGCGTGTAAAGAACTTAAAATTCATTACAATATGGCATCAGCCACCTCATTGGATTGTTTTATTTTCCGCTCTTATGAAATCGTGAGAAAAATATGTGAAATTTGCTATTAAAGCGTGGATTATGTTTATCTTGCGCTACAGTACAAGCATAGTGGTTGAACTTCTAACGTACTTTAAGGCCGCAATCAGTCCAGAAATGTAAAAATTTAATACAAATCGCTGGATTGATTGCTGCCTAAATACATGTTAAAAGTTAAACTGCGGTGTGTTTACTGTAGCTCACGGTAAAATTAAACGTCACATTTTTCATCTTGAGAATTAAAAAAATAATAATAATAAGATTGCTGCAGAGGCTGAAGTACTCGAGGACTTTCCATTAAATTTTGGTTTTTTTTTAACAGCACTATTTATTAGAAGCGTAACTAAAATTATTTAACTCAGTGAGAAATGAAAATATTAACAAAATGCAAGAAAAGTTGAATGTGTACGAGTGAAAAAAACAGTACGTAAAGGAAATCACTGCAACTATCATTACATTCACGTGTAAATAATGCATTGTCATTGCCAGAGGCATGGGAGAATTTGGACATGTAGTTAATATGTCTGTCAGCAATGTGAAAAGCAATCTATTTTCTATTTCAAGATTTCGCACTTGAACAAAATATTTTTATGAACGTTGTAGTTGACCGTTAGGTATTCTCTTGAACTATAAGTCGCGCTGTATTCCATGCTTATTTCTGGTTCATCCTCAGTAAAGAAGGATGCCCAAGATGTACCCAATATTACATTATTAGTAAAGCATGGTATATTGCAATAGTAAGTGCAACTAAAATTAAGAATTTTGTAGACATTCATAGAACGTGCTGTCATTCCAGGAGGGAAACGGACCAGACATATGTGAAACAATATTTGAGAAGAGATACATCGAAGTGACACAGCTATAAGGGAGACCTTATTGCGCACATCAAATGCCACATCCCCACGGCGACCTAAGCACTGAACTAGTGTACAAGATTCCCGCCGTTTCATATTTACTATGAAAGCGGTTACCATATAATTTTATTGGTGAAATGTACGTAGGAAAGTGCAGCACACGTCTCTACCTGGATTTAACATACATCTAGTTAGTACATTTGAAGTACGGCAGTCTGAATAGGCCGTTATAACTTAGTTGAAAGGCTTAGATATAGTGTTTATAATACGTGTGGTGTCTTAGTGTCATTTTGTCCTTGCGAGAAGTGTTTTTTACTTTTGTATTGCACAATTGGCACATGTGAAATAATTTCGTAAAAAACGTATTTGCAAACCCACATCAACGTATTCGAAGTGCGTGGTAGGTGGCGCCATTAACAGCAGCGTTCTGTGTAGAAAATACAAATCATTAATCATGATCCCATAAATATAGCAAGTAATTTGACTGAGATGTTTAATTATACCTGTTTTATTAAAATTATGGAATATCACATGCAATGTCATTAATTTAATCTCGTCATGATGGTATTCGTAGTGCTATTTATAGACGGTATACTTAAAAAAATTCCGATCTGACGTCAAGTTAGCCACCGTTTACCTACATAATATTTACCCCGATTCACTCTTACACCATGAATTAGTGCTTTATTTGTTCTGCTACTAGCAGATATATAAAAATTTGGGCTAAACGGCAAAAACATTACAGCTCAATAGTTCGTTATTTACCGATATGACGTCACGTTAGCAACTTCTCTTCGAAATTATTGTTTCTTGCGAATCGCTCATGTATCACGAATGAAAGTTCAATTTGTGCTGCTTATAGTTGGCATGACAAAATTCGTGTTCGTCAAACAAAAAGTTGTTCATTAATTGGTTCCTTCGCCCGCATGAACTTTCAAGTTAGCCACCACTTATCGAAATAATTGCTTATCGTGAATACCTCATACACCACAAATTAGTGCTAAATTTGTGTTTCTTTAGAGGGAAACACAAAAATATTATTTTTTCGCGGATTTGACGTACAATGTAAAAATATATATTTCTATAAGTTTAATTACGGAATACTATGAGAGTAAGTGTAATATTACACTAATGTTATTATTGATCCAAAAAATGTGTACAGGCCTTTGATGAAAAAGCACAATTAAATAATTAAATTTACTAGAAAGTTGATATTAAATTACTTTTTTGAATGTAAGTGCATTAATACACTGACATAGATAGCAATAATGAACGTAATTATGTGTCTTATTACCATGCTGTCCTTGTAAAATTACACTAATTTGAATGTAAAAATGCGTGATACACACTGCAAATTTTGTAAGTTAAAATATTTGTAATTTTTTCTAAAGATTTGCGTAGAGATAACTATCCTATCAAGGAAAAGTTTTAAGCTTGTTTTTTAATAGCAGGATGTAACTGTTCTACCTTCTCTAAAGTAAGACGTGATAACTTTACTATAAAATGTTTTTACTAACCTCTAAATTTATTATATTTTATTACAATGCGCCTTTTGCATGAACTAATTCGCGTCAGCGTATAGATTTACAGTAACAATGTGCAAAGCCTGTTACCTTGCTGTGAACGCCAGTCTTATAAATTGGAGTATTACTATAATAATATCAACATTATTTTTGCAAACAATGCATCTATTACATTTAACAAGCAGTGCAAATGTTTTCTGTTGCCCCTTCTTTTACTTTGACATGTAATTGAGCGGAAATTTTCGCCGTAGTTAATTGGTCACTTAGGCTTAGGTTGTAAATTTCTTTGGTGGTGAAATCGCTATACTATGCAAAGATAAATGTTGGTTAAATAAGAAAATTTTTAATGTATATGACTTTGGCATTATGTTTTTCTGAAGTTACACTTGCCCACTCGTGGGTGAAATTATAGTCCTTTTACACAAAAAATTTTTTATTTAACATAAACTTACTTTAAGCTTAAGTTGACTTGGTATAATAAGCTTGATCCATGTCCATTCACTGGGACGTGCTATACAGTAGTTGTACAATTCAGCAAAAGTACCCGTAGCAAGAAAAAGGAAAATATCTTTCCTTGTGAATTGGTGAAGAGTGTGTTCAAATAACACAGTATGTATAAAAATAGCTAATTAAGATTGCCACATATAGTCTGTATTGTGTGTAGGCATATAGGCCATTTATATTAAGTCAAAAAAGGGCCATACATGGATAAAATTCCCATAAAGGGAATACTTGACACATGCATGACACTTATACCTAGTAACAACATATCAAAAATCAACACTTGTGGGTGCTGTGCTGTGGCCGCCATGTTGGAAAATGTTGGCTGATGTTCGCTTTGTTGGCTATATTTCAAAAACCGTAACAAATATTTTTTTAAAAAATAAGTAAATATTGAAGTACATTAAAAAATACAAACTTTACCGTAGAGTAGAATGTCTTGTATCTTCATTGGTTCCTGATTTATTCGCAAGTTAAAATTATTCCAATTAATTTTTGTTCAACTTTTTAAATATAAAACGGCAATATATAATTAAACTGCTTGCTATATCTGTAAAACTTGTAAAGTATTTCTTGAAACACGTTTTAGTTTTATTTTTGGTTTCTAGTCTGTTTTAAAATATGTAGTTATTTTTGGTCGATAATTCAACAATATTTAACAAGCGGGATTTCATTTCTGAACACAGTGAACACGTCATCATGTGAGCACCAATTTAATTAACTCCTAATTCAAATGGTACAGCATAAACACAGACAATGCATTTTTATATATCCTATCCAAATTCAAAGTCACAAGAGATGTAAGAAACGTGTGAATTTTAATATTTACTAGCATTTAAAAGTGAAATAATAAAATGTCAAATTAAAATATTTAATGTTTCAACTATAAGAAAGGTTTATCATTTTTTATCAACCAACTCAGCAAGCATAATCGTCTTCAATGTCCACATCAAGTGAGTTCTCAAATGTTAGGCCTTCATATTTACCTCACATAGCTGAGCAGAGGAGACCTGCTTGTTTACACTCGCAAGAACCACGAAATCAAATTCAACAGCCTATCTGGAACTGGCGGGAGAGATGTCAGTTTAGGTTGTAGTAAACTACCAAAATGTCTCCATCCCCATTTACAAGGGTCCAGATCGTTTCCCAATCACTTCTGTAATTGGTAATAAACTCTGAAGCTGTATTGAACTGCAGCTGCCGACGTAGGAAGAAGTGTGGCTAACTCAAAATTAGCCTGCAGCTGCTTTTCACTGTTAGTTGATTATACATGTAAAATCTGTGCTCATCGAATGTTTAGTTCCTTGATTTGCCATACAATGCAATCATTAATTCCTTTCCTGCCATACTAATTACTTCTCTTGTTGACGTATTTTCGTTGAAAACCTTTACTGTATTTCTCAACCATTCATTCTACTTTAATAAATTGAGAGACTTAATTTTCCCTTTCCTGAAAACAGCGAAGGTTGTGTCACAGCCAGATACTGTATGAGAACATTAAACCACATATTTAACATCATGATGAAGCACTCGTTGCTTAGAGATATCGAAAACACCTTTTCGTTTATTACCAGCCAATGGCCGAAAAAATAAAATATTTTCTGTTGTGGACAGAGACGTTAATAACACCAAAAGGTCAGTATCCTGTCCAACAACTACTACTGGTTTGGTATCAGCGATATACTGGAGAGCCACTTTGATGATTAAAACATCAGCGTGATCCACTGATTGATGTATCTAAAATCCTGCCTTTGTGAATTCGTGTGCAAGCACTGTGATGGGATGTTCTTTCATTTTTAATATTACAGAGAAAGAAACACTGGGCATGAGTAACATAAGTATGTTTGTTGAACTGAACTTTGGGGACTTTTTTCTTGTAACGAAGAGTATGTGCTTCACCTTTGGCTGTTGGAGAATCAGGATAACCATCGAAAACGATAATAGAATTCTTACTGAAGTGCCTTTCAACATATGACTTGTAAGCTTCTATGACATCACCATACGTATACGTGCCTGGCCTAGGCCACACAACACAGTTCAGTAGGTAGCCTCTATCCACAACATACATACAATTCTGAGGGAAAGTGATATTTTCCTTCTCTGGTCGAAAAGCTGAAACAAGAAAAGATTTCGTTCCTTTCCGCATGTGTGATTCAGTGAGCAAAGTAGAGGATCTTGGAGCTAATTCTTACCTAAAAATGTTCTTTAAGGTCTTCTGGAGTGCTGTTTAAGCAGATGATCCGGTTGAATAACTGTTGCACAATGATGTTAACAGATGACATAGCTCCTAGTGGTATTGCCCTTGCTTTTCTTGGAATAACTGCATCAAAACATGTTTTTCCCCTCAATGCATCCATACATTCCTTTCCCTTTTCAGTGGCAAGATCACATGACCCCATGCTGTCTCCAACAATACCAGAATATACACTGACTAGGTTCTCTGAAATCTGGAAAGGGTAATGTAGTTTCAGCCAGTTCAAGAATATTTTTTTTGTGATTTGCATCCCTTATAATGCTGCTGTTCCTTAGATATTTGTGTTGCTCTGATGTTTCGGGAGAAATGCCTACAAAATCTTCAACTTCTGTAGCAATTTCTGATGCAATAGGGGTACATAAAATCCATCTCATTATACTATCTTCATTTAATCCTCGTACTCTAGTCAAACTTCCTAATGATTTCATTGATCTCACCAGTGTTTGTTCTATATTCATATCTTTCCAAACGCCAGACGATTCTTTTTCTTGACTACATATTGTGAAGCAGCTATCGGTAGTAAACTTTTTAGTCATCCGGGGACATACTTTCTTGAAGATTCATCATTTGTTGTACATAAAGTTGCGATGATTTGGCATATAGTGTATGGCCTGCTGCGTGGAAAGAGTAGCATTATCTGAATAGTCGTTGTAATATGTAGTTTCCATTTCCCAGTTTTCTCATCTCAATAAAATTCAACATGAGAAGAACTTGGTTAAGGTACATCGACCACAGTTTTCCTGTTCTGCTCTTGGACTCCAGATATTTACACTTGTTCTGAAAAAAAAAAATGCATGAAATTCAAGCAAATCGTAATTTTCTGCTTCTTCGATGCAACTGAACACACGGTTGAACAATTTTGAGCGGAGTACGAGCAGATTGTCATCCAATCCTTCTCCATCAGGAACAATAATGATTTCAATTTTCGCAGCTGCTGTCAGAATATGTGCCCGCACAGCCTGTGAAAAAGAATGGCCTGTTAACATTTGAGGGATTGAGTTTTTGGTGTATACTGTTTTCCACAGCTCCTCAATTCCACTTCCTCTCATTACATAACAAATTGATACAAGAAATGAGAATAACACATGAGAATCACCAAGCCTCACAATAACAGAGCTTACAGGATTGTTCTTGTCAATAGACAAAACTATTTCAGAATTTTTCATGAATAATGGTTGGTCCAAAGTTATAACACAAATGTGTCCTTGCTCTTGGCTTTGTTCTGCAGCAAAATACAACACCGAATATAATGTTGAGAGATTTGATGGATTCCCATTAATATAATGAAGAGGTATTGTCTTCGTAGTAACATTTCTAGATTGTGCCAATACTGGCAGCATAAAGCCGTTCCATGATGATTGTGGCTCTTTTTTATCAATGTAGCCGACTGCCCAAAGCAAATCAATTGATGTCGCTTTCCCAATGATGTTTGTTGCCTCTTCAGAAATGTAAATGGGATTTAAAGAGATATACTTGAACCCAGAAATGTTTTTGATTTTCTTATAGGTTTTGAATGGTATCTGCTTTATTTTTCTGTCTACTTTAATTTCCTAACACTTGATTTTATGAACAAATTAGTAAATAAATTGTCGACAAAACGTTAATTTTATTTTATAACACAAGCTCCCAATTTATTGAGATAGTGGGGTTTTATTAAAAAAAATATATTAACGAAATTTTATTTATATAATCTTATCTTGCGAATAACATAGAAGCCAACGCATATGCAAAGAAAGTTATCCTTTCGTAAAATATGTAGTTTTCAATGTACTTCAATTTTTGTGTGAATTTTTATAAATATTGTTAACTGTTCTTTAAACACGGGTAAAAATGTGAATATCGATCACCATTTTCCAATATGGCGGCCATAGCGTAGTACCCTTATGTGTTGGTTTTTTATATGTTGTTACTGGGTACTGGTACTGTGCATATGACCAGTACCTCCTTTATGGGAATTATTTCCAGGAAAATCCCTAAAATGACTGGATTAGTATCCCAGGTCACGAACTACAACTCTTACCAACCGTTGGTAGTCTCGTGTTTATTCTCTTTGTCTGCTAATACAAAGGTCGTGGGTTCCAATACTCCCAGGATAAGAAATTCCATCACTTGGAACTGCTCGTTAATAACGCAATGCCATGCATTACCAAGCGCTTCTGAAAAACTAAAGTGTATTCTATATCTAACTAAAATACTGTTCCAGAAGCAACTAAGATCTTACACCAGATTGTTACAGTCACGAAATTAATCTGCTGTATTTTAAAAGTTTTTTTCTCTTTCAAGTACGAATTATGTAACACAACGTTATATTAAAGCACACCAGTTGCATTGTTATTATACATGCATTTATTGTATGTTTTATAGTATTGTACAGCGAATTGACACAGACATAAGTGGTGTGAAAAGACACGGACATAAGTTGTCTAAAATTACAGGAACATGCGTGAAGAGTATGCTGCTACGTACAGTTGTGTAAAATCACAAAAAAATACAGTGAAGTTAGCCAGTTCTCATCGAAATAATCGTTCCTCGCGAATTACTCATGTGCCATGAATAAGTGATCAATGTCTGCTACTTATAGTAGAAATGTCAAAATCTGTTCTATTTAAACAAAGAACTTATAGCTCTAATTGTTTTTTTAGCAAATTTGTTACCACCACTCATCGAAGAAATTGTTTCTCGTGAATCGCTCATACACCATGCTACTTACAGCTGAAATTCCACAATTTGTGCTCATAAAACAAAAACTTATAGCTCATCATTTGGGAGCTGTCTAGAACGGTTTTCGGGTTAGCGGAATGGCAAAGAAATGCAATCTAGGCCTGATTCCTTTCAGATAGGGTTTTACGATTTCTACCATAAATTGAGGAGAAGGATTGTCTTCGGTTTTGAACGTTTAATTATTTAAAAAATCGTTACCGTCTTTCATTTCGCTGTTCATGAAACGATGACAGCCTACTTATACTGGTTGTGAGATTTGCAATACCTTTCTCTGAACAATCGTCTTTCAGTTTCATTTTATGTTCACGGCAAGCCAAACGATAACCAGAGGACTTTTTTGCATTGCCATATTAATTCTGATATTTGTAACGCTACTTTAGATTTGTTGTGTATCCATAAGTTAACTGTTGATATTTATTCGACATACATCTAGTTCACAATTGATCAGATCTAAGAGTGGCTGTCGGATATGGATATATACGTAATGGAATTTAAAATGGAATGAATTGCACACCGAAGTGTAAAAAAATTCTTAAGATTGGCAACATCTGGTCCAGTTATTGGCCATATACTTGAGTGGGAGTTTCACTCCAATTTTATTTCCATTACCTGTATTATTTTTTAATCTCCTCATAATTTTGTGGCATCCTAAGCTAAGTCAGTTTAGTTGTCAGACAGTGTTTCTGTGCCTATTAGTTAGACTAGTTATTGATAAATAACGTATGAGAAAAAACGATATAGCTCTAACTGCGCCATCAATAAATATATTATATAATTATTACATTAAATGAACTTAGTAACCATTATTTACTAGGTCGACAGAACACTGGCCTAATATATCTTGCGGGTTTGTGCTTGGAAAGCAAAATCTTCTGTCCACTCCCGACAGTTGTAATGTAGAGCACATATAATTCGATTACTTTGTACACAGCGGAGTATTGCTTGGTGCGGGAAGGTAAAAATCTCAGTTTTATGTGAACTCGTGTAGCAGCATGTCGAATGGTTAGTGTTTTGGGGGAGGGGATTTTTCCCTGACACGCGCCGTTTTGTGTGTTCCTGTAAATATATTTCTGCGAGGCCCGTCTACAGGAAGCTGTACAACCGGTTATCTCCCTCCTCCATCCACCGGCCTTTTCCTTCTTCCACCTCTCCCCTTGGTCTCGCTCCTTTCTCTGCTGTCAGGTATTTGCCCCTCTGCAAACTGTCTGTCAGAAAAACAATCCTAAGTCTGTATGTGTCAAATCTAGCGACTGTCCCAGGCCTATTTACACGCATAGAAAAAACATGTATAGGAGGTGTACATATGTAGTTTCCGTGATATCAACATTGATTTACCCCGAGTCCAATAATTGATTACGGTTCCCTTGATATGTAACTGCGAGACTTCATTAAAATAAATAAAATATAAATTTCCCAGGCAATTAGAGGCTGTAGAACAATACGTAGCGGTTTAATTGCTTAATGTTCAACACAGTACAAATTATTTCTATGTGACCGTGCTTCCTTT
>PNEQ01094567.1:0-11290 GCA_003012365.1 Medauroidea extradentata | reverse complement strand
TGAACGAGGAAAGTAAACTAGTACTATCAAAATTTCCTGTACACAATTATAAATATTCTGCTGTGGCGACATATTTACTATGCATACTTTCTTACTGCCTGTGTTTAACATATTTCAGCATCCAAAATACAAATTTGCTTTGCAACTTTACAACTCGACACTAAAATGTTTCTATAAAATCTGCACTTGCCTCGCCATATATTATTTTAAACAATTTCCAGAAACAAATTCAAAATAACACATTTCAAACAAAATTGTCTCAAGCAAGCCAGCCACGAAAAGTTCGTTAGAGCGCAGAAAGGCAACATTGGGAAGACAAATTCAACTGATTACTGTGAAGTTTATAAATGAACTTTAAAAATAAATTATCTATATATTTTGTAGTGATATCAAGACAAAACGGCTTTGGAAGTAAAAACTTTAATATACAATGAAAAGGAACCATTAGGGCCTAAAAGTTTTGTGTTCGGGGGTTGGTGAACCCAATGTTGGCTCTTGATTTTAGAATTCATTTCTCCCATATGAGTTTCGTCCCCCTGCTCAAAGGGAGAGTGAGCAATAGGAGAGTGAACGAGAGTGAGCGACGATGTTCCCTCGCAGCTCACTCTCGCACCCTCTGTGGCAGCCATATTGCTTTAAGGTTAAACAATTTTATTTGTGCTGGTTAAGAATTATTTTTACTCGTTGTTCGTTGTTTAATCCGCCGTTTTTGTATTTAATAAATATATTATAGTAGATAATAATAATTACCTACATAAATACATCGTAGTTATTACAAAATCCCGATTTATCATCCCGTTTACTTTCGTGGCCTTGAAAAGTAACTATACAGCCACTGCGATTTATTAAAAACACTGAAAATTAAATGAAATAATGTCCTCAATAGTATCAATATATCGTGTAATTTTAACAGCAGTGAAGTCATTCAATGTTTTTTTTATTTATTTTATTTTTGAGGCGTGTATCTAAATTAATTCGTTCGCAGTGTCGATTATTTATTTATATACTTACAATTACTGCCGATAGAATGCAGTGTGCCGAGTGCATAGTGCGAGAGTAGACGTTCCAATTCGAATAAAGTGAGCCAGAGTGGCCGAGAGGGAGAGTGGGTAGTGAGAGTGTACACACTCATGAATTGAGACACAGCCTAAGGTTATAATTTTCAGTTTTGTGGAGTTAAAGTTTGTTGGTCTTCGTTGTTTAAGGTTTTTGTTGTCGTTTTTGTGAGGTTGTGAAGGCAGAGGGCCTTTTTGAAGTATTTGTGTATGTGTTATTCTAGGTAATTTGTTGTGGTAGGAATGTATAATTATTAAGAATAAGTTATGAGTAAAGTTAATGTAGGTTTAAGTTAAGAAAATTAGTACTCATTTAAAATAGAAAGAGTTCAGGCAGTAGAATAGTAAAGTAAATTATTTTTTTAATAGTAACAAGTTAAAAAAAAAAGAAGTAAATAGGTTCTATAAGTGAGTGAATAGCGCACAGTATGGACTTCCAGTGATAATCAAGAGGAAGCAGTGCTGTGTTCATTTATTTTTTATTTTATTTAATTTTGGTGGACTGCCATAGACAGCCAGTAATTTTCATACTGGAGTGAGTGTTGGATGGTGTTCTCCAGCCATGGGGGAGAAACCATTTCCAACTTGTGGTTTGAAGAGAACTGAGGTAATTTAACATAGAAGAAGGCTGGATGTGGGGACGCCTGCATCAGGAGTGGAAATGGTGTACTATGGTCTACAGGCCAATGGACTCTCACCAGAGAAGTGCTTATGGAGACAGGTTAAGGCACCTCCAGAGGAAGGCAAGTAAGTGATTGTATTTTTGTCGTGGAGGATAAGTGTACAATAAGTAAGGTAAGGTTAGGCTATGGAAATGTTTATGTTTTGCCTGAAACTCTGTTAGGTATTTATTGTAGTTTTTTATTCCATATTTGATTTATTAGTTTGAGTGTTTTTTGTCTATAGGAATTTTTAATGTTATATTTGTCTGTGGCTTGAAGTGATATTATGTTGCTTGTTGGATGTATTTGATTGTTGTCAAGAGGTGTTGTCAGTTTTGAAGTGGTTTGAAGTTAATTTTATTGGAGGCAGTTTCTGGAAAATAGTTCATGTCGTTGAGGTAATTTTTGAGAATTTTTGTCGGAGTTAGGTATAGGCCTACTCTGGAAGGATTTTAGGAAGTTCTCAAAATTATTTGTTGTCTAGTGGAATTTCTGAGTGGCAGTTTACTGAGTATTAAGAAATAATTAAATACTTTTTTAGGTTGTGCATGTTATTCCAAGTGAGTGAATGTGTTTGATGGTTAGATGTTTTGGTGAGGTTTTTGTCTTGTGTGTCGAACCCTGGTGGACAAAATGTTTTGTGTTGCACACTGTGTCTTCACTAACTTGTTTTTGTGTTATTATTTTGTTTGCCCTGTGAATGTGGCTCTGATAGACCCAAGAAAATTCATCTTTTGTTTAATTTTTTAGTTTTTTTTTTAAATGTAATATTGCAAGAGGATAAAATTATATTTGTGTATTTTGTTTGTGCTTATTTCTGGTGTAAATTAAAAGTTACAGTTGTTTTAAAGGAATTTTGGACAAGGGTGTTACAGATTCGAGTGATGGGGCACTCTTGGGGAAGAAAAGAGTACCCAGTATGCAGCATTGAAGTTCCAGTATCCCATGTAAGAAGAAGATGAAAATTCAAGGAACATCAGATAGGGGACTACTTCTACATTTCAAATCGTCACTTCGAGGGAGATGGAAAATTTAAAAGCTAAGTGGAAAACAGATAGTTAATTTTGTTTAAAAGAGATTTGTGACCATAATAACGATTATTTTCTGCAAGACTTTTCAGCTTGATGTCCAGTGAAGGAGACAAATCTGTTAATGTAGCCTAGTGTTTATTTTTCAGCTCTACTAGGCTTGTTTAAATTAATTTCTATTTCAGGATGATATACGAGATCTCAGGACTACTTTGTAATTAATAATGTACTGTCTTAAAGGGGAATTTTTCATTTTGAGGTTTGGATTTCTGTTTACTGAGAATGTTTCTTTTAAAGTAGTTAATTTATGTGGTTAAGGAGATACGACTTTTGTAGGATTTCAGAATTCATGATTTATGTGAGTTTTGTTAGCAATGAAGTAGTAGAGTTAGTTGTATTTTTTTTTTTGTTAGCAAACATTAACAGTTATAATCAGTTTAAGTTTTACAAAATAAAAACTTTACAGTTAAATGTTTTAATTTTGAAAAAGATTAATAATTTTGAGTGTAAAATAATTTTATATGATAAAATTCACTGTAACTGAAAAAACAGGTAGATTTACAATTCTTGAAAGAATTTGCCAGCTAAAATTTAGATTTTTGAATTTTTATTTTTTTTTCGCATTCATTGTAAAAGTGTTTGTTATTTTTGCCACACGGCAGTTACTTGTTGGTGTTCGTTCTTCTGGTGGCCTATATTTAAAATATTAGTATTGTTATGTTTGAAATATCGAAAAATGTTGGTTTATTTTTAATTAGTCTCTTTAGGTTTGTTTTGAAAATGATAGGATATAGGTAATTTGTTGTTAGGGAATTGTCTATGGGAGGTTTGCCTGGGGCATCATACCCTTTCCTTCTTGGTTCGAAAGTAATTTCGTCAACTGAAGCTGAAGTTGAATGCCAGTACTAGTTTATGAAGATTTTGTAGACTGAACTTTTAGCCAGTTATTTGTTATAAGAAGCAATATGTTGAGGCCTTGATGAAACTTTTCGTCAGTAATGAAATTTTTGAAGTGTTGGACTGTTTAGACCAACTTTTTCTGAGAAGAGTAGAGTGGAGCAAAAAGGTTCCTGCCGGGTGTGGTGGGGTGAACTGTTGTCGTCGTCGTGAAGGTGAATTTACCCCCACCCCATTTTCATGTTGATGGTACACCAAGGGTGTGTACTTAAGGAGTACTTGAGTTAAAGATGTTGAAAGTTGAAGCTGCTGTTGATGAAGATGAAGTCGTCGTGAGGTTTTTGAAGTTTTTGCTGTGGTATGGGGTTGGTCTTCGTGTCTGGGGCAGGCAGGGCGCCGCCTCAGGAGTAAGGACACCAAGGGGTTTGGCCGTTGCCTTACTGATTGAAGAAATATGAAGATTTCAGGACTCAAGGAGCTGCGAAGAATCTGAGTACCTGGAGGTGTGGCGAGAGGGGTCGCCACTGTGTGGAAGTCTGCGGGCTTCGTGAACCGAGTTCCCTCTCTCTTCCTTGATAGGTTTCGGTCCAAATAGTTCCTAACCTGTTTGTTAATCCTTTGTTGTCTTTTGGGTGGGAAGTTGATAGTTAATTTTGCTTGAACTTTTTTTTTATGTTTGATGGACTATATAATTTTGAGTTTAATTTTGTTTCTAGTAATTATGTGTTAAGTGAGAATATGTAAGATAATTTTGTTTTGCTTTGTGTTGATTTATTTTGAGAATTTGAATTGAGAGGCCCCAGTAGTAACCACCACCAGCAGTGTTAACTGGTGTAAAGGCTGTTTGGCAAAACATTTTTGTTGATGTATGGCATGATTTTGTTTCAGGAAAAGAAAATGGAGTGTGGTGACCTTTGTACCAGTGTGTCTTGATGCTACCTGCTACCCTGAAAACCACCCATGTTTTGTCAAGAATTCAAGATTGAGCGGTGGAGGAGTCACATCTCATCGATTGCTTCTGTCATCAAGCGCACCACTTCAAAAAGATATTTATGAAATTTATAATTTTGTACACCACACTACATAAAACAGAAAAAACTTTGTTAATGCATGTGTAATGGCCAACAGTTGTGCCGTTAGAGTGAGGCAAAGGTTGTTAAGTTCCCCCTGGTGTTAGCTCGTAATCCGCAGGCACCCGCATTAGTAAATAATTGATGTAACATTTGTTAAAGGAATTAGTGGATTTGTTAATGAGAATTTGTTTTATTTTATACTGAGATAGGTCGAGGGTGGCTTGCGAGGTCGCAAGCTTTCGTGAGCGGTAGGTAGTGTCACGACGCTAAATTTCGGGTTTTTGTTTTTTTGGTTTTTTCTTCTCATCCATACTCGAAATAGATGGTAAAGTTATTTTGGCTTGTAATTTTAAGAGTATTCAGTTCTTGGGAAGTCATTGCTTTGAATTTAGAATTGTGGAAATCTAGAGTGTTCTCAGACAGTCTCTCAGGTAGAGTTTTTGTTGTTCACTGTCCCTGGTAGCCTGCAGAGTTTGTTGCACTGCAGTGCTAGTGAATTCCTTTGCGGACAGTGTCCTGGTAGTGTGTGTAGGCCGATGGCCCTGTGTTAGGTTGTAGGTAGGTGGGGTGTGTGGTGATGGATGTTTCGGTGTCGCTGGGCGGTCGTGTGCTGTGGGTCCTTCTGGTACCTTCGGCATGCGGCGGCCTTCCAGGGGCACTGGACGCCTCTGTCAAAACTCCCCCGCTCCCCTGTCCCACATTACCAGCTGTTGGTAGGGCCAACGGACGGGCTAGAAGTGCACTACAGAACATTTCTGTCGTTCGGCTCTCGGACAGTGCCCCCGCCCGTGACGTCAAACATCGCTGACGAGTGCATGCCCTGTGGGACAGAGAGGGTAGATGTTGCGCCGATCTGGAATGGTCGCTGCTGACCATTCTAGGAAGGTAAATCATGGAAGGTTCTCGACGGCGCAACCAGTAGTTATAAATACCTGCCGGCCGTGTTTTGGCGCTCTCTTTTGATCTCTCTCTTTTGGACACTCCTTTGGACTCTTTTGGACATCTTTTGTAGAGCTTCTTCGTGACTTTTATGATTAGGACTTAGGCGGATTTGGTGATGCCCCGATGTGCGAGGCGTAAGCCTAAGGATTCGGGCTGCCAGATGGCAGGAATTTAAGTTTAGTTAGATAGCTAGTTTTATAAATTACTATTAATTTTAGTTTTGGTTAGTCGGTTATTTATTATGGAATAAGAAGGCTTCGTAGCCCTGAGTTGGATGAGACTTCGCTGGACAGGAACATCAAAATGGTAAGTATTCTTTCATGTTATTATTTTATTATTAAATTATTATTATTTCCCCTTTAGCTTTCGTGTTCGGTATTTGTTGAATAGTCGTGGATGCGTTGACGCTTGTATTTGTTGTTGGCCAGTACAATTGCCTTTAATAAATGTTTTCATAGTAATGTAATGACCTCGGGATTGTTTTGTAATGCCAGAAACCACTTTACTGTGCAGTATAATTTCTTAATGTAATATCTGGTCACAGTTCATCACATTTAAATAACAAATCTTTTTTTTTTTTCAAATTGTACAATTTTATTTTTATTAATGTAATATTTATTTTTGTATAACATTTTATTTTTAATCCTTTGTAATAAACTCCAATTATTTTAATTCACTCTTTCATTTCAAGTAGTCTAACTGTAGTCCCCTTAACGTTAATTGATAGCCCCTAATTGCAGAACATGTATCTTGATTTAAATTTTTTATTAATAGATGATTATGAGTGACAAGCACATGCATGATGCAAGATAGGAGACGCGACCCGTATTGGGACGTTAGTCTATGTTTCGATCTTCTGTACCCCTCGCAATAGATAGTTTGCCAAGCGGAGTTATTATTTTGTTTCAGTTAGTTTGTTGTGCTCTACCACTTTAATACTTTATGTAGCTAGACTACAAGGTGGAAATTCTGCCTTAAAAAAGTTTGTTTTTATTTTACTTAAGGAGCTACGTACCATATGTATACCCCCAGTGATGTTTTAATAATTACAGAGTTTATTAATCTTTATTGCTTATCGTTATGGTTCAGTCAAATGCTTGTTTTATGTACTTGAGATGTTTATTTGCTTTCCACCTCGTAGACTTGCATTGTTTAATAATTCAGATATACTTTCATCCCCCATTTAACATCTCATTTTACGGTCAACACTTTAGCTACAAAACAATCAAGAAATACCATAACTAGCAACGACATCTCCACATCTGTTTCACCACTTTCTATTATTTTTACTTTATTTATTTTACTACGTCCAGCCTCCTGACAATATACTAGCGATATTCCGCGGCCCCGTAATTGGAACGTGAACCTAGGTGTATATGCCGACGATACAGTAACATACATGCGATCTAGAAGTGCCGAGATCGCATCTCGACGAGCCCAGGAAATGCTCAATGAGCTAGAAAATTATTTCCGCCTGTGGCGAATTAATATTAATGTAGGCAAATGCGATGCAGTGGTTTACACACGCCGACACATTCCTGCCAATCTTCCCCGTCTCACTCTATTTAACGAGGAAATACCCTACAAAAACAAAGTTAAATATTTAGGCGTAAAACTGGATAAAAGGCTGACTTTGCGAAGTCATTTTGAAAAACCTCGCCTATGCTCGCATGTCGTCACTTTATCCAATGACAAATCGCAACTCCAGCCTTAAGCTGAAAAACGGACTTATAATTTATAGTACAATGATCCGCCCCATTTTAACATACGTAGCTCCAGTGTGGGCTTATTGCGCGAAATCGCACACTCGTACTTTACAAGTGTTGCAAAATAAATGTCTAAGAATTGCGGCAGAGGCACCTAGGTATACACATATAAGATACTTGCATGCAGAGCTTAAACAAGAGCTGCTGCAAGATGTTTTCTGTAAAATAGCAGAGCAATTTTATGCTACTAGCTATACTAATCAAAACCCATTAATTGCAAGCCTTGGAGATTATAATCCCGATGAAAATCACGTTATAAGCGACCAAAATCGCTTCTAGCGCATAGGCCTACTTAGTTTTTCTCGGTCCGGAACCAGCGAGCGCTGTGATTGGCCGGAGCCCCGGCCACTCGCTGGGCCCCTGCCCCGCTACTTACTCGCGGTTTTCTAAACTCTCGCGAGGTCCGGATCATGAAATACACTGTCTCGCGACTCGCCCTAGTGCCTGCGCAGCTAATAGTTATTAATTAGCTGGTAATATAGTCAATAGTAAGCCCCCATAAAAAATAGGTACGCTATTTAATCAGGTATTAATTATAAGTCACCCACACACCTCTCCTCCAGGCCAGGTTTAGCACGGCCTGCTTTAGGAGCTTTCTGCCTGTGCTGACGAGGGTTGACATCACCACCTGTCATGCTGCTCGGGCTCGTCTGGAAGCCTTCAGCCCCAGTACCGGCCTGAGTATGCATGGCAGGAGCCGCACAAATATACAAAACAATTACAAGTTACACTTACAAGGGAAACCTGGGTTAACACGCATATTTTCACGTAAAATACACTGTACAGCCTATGGCTCACGTGGCAGTGCCGCTGTTGAAATTACATTGCTCTATTTTATTTATTTAATTAGGTAATTATTATTATACCATACACTCACCATTTAACACGATTAAATTATAGAAATTGCTAGCTATTAGTTAGCTGTCGTGTTTTCTGTCGGTCCGGAACGGCGGAGGCCTGTGATTGGCTGAAGCTGTGATTGGCCGGCAGGATCACTAACAGCCAATTAGAGGGCAGCTGCTGGCACAGATCTTTCTGTGCCTCGCACGAGTCCCGAAAACATAATATTTTAGCCATGTAAACGTATTAATTTAGTCACGTATTTATCTTAAATCAACGCTAGCTCATCAGGCTTGCCTGTGAGCTAGTTAAGTGTACTAATTGTGTATTTTTAAGTGTGTTTCAGATATCTACTGGAGATACGGGAGAACGAGGCGCCTTTAATACCTCGTCCTCCACCAGGGCATTGTGCTGACCCACAGTGCCCTGGTTATAACCAGCGCCTTCATAAATGAAAATCAAAGGAAAATAAAGAAATTAAATGCAGTTCCCGCCCCACCCCCTCCCCCAGCCACTCTCTTACTTCACAACTCTACAAATAACTTGGACCTTCCTACTTTACCAGTGCCATTTTTATTTTTAATGCATGTAACTGCTAAGTGGTTACACTCATATTCTGTCGAGAGTGGTTTTACGGTACTATGCCGGTTTTTCCCTCTCTCTTCTTAGATTATGGCTTAGTTATAGGTACACTCAGGGAGGTAGACATGGCCCCAATTGCGACCATGTCTGCCCAATCCCTCTCTGCCGCGATGCATGCCTCCTCTGCATGAAACTTCTCCCTTGTAGGCATATGGGGCTCAGCCCTGAGACGCACTTAGTCCCACTCCTTCCCCGGGCCTCACACATAACATAGTAGTTAGGGTAGGTTAGGAAAAAAACCCTTTCATTCCAAATTTATAAGATATCAAGAAAAAAAATATTGAAGCCTGACACATGGTTACAAATATATAAAAAAGTAATGCTTATGTAAAAATATTGAGATTTACACATATTTTAATTAATTTTAGTGATGTTGCCAAATGGCAAAATTGAGCAGATAGTGGGTTCAAATTGTCAAGTTTCTGTGGAATACAGAAAAAAAAATTTCTTACGAACTAAAACATGTAATTTTATGTTATTCTCATATTAGTTGTAGAACGCAATCCACAGAATCAAACTTTACAATTATTTACACTAATTACAATGGTGTTGCCATATGGCAACATTGGGCATCACACTAATAAAACACTGTAGTGCGAAGTCACCAACGACAAACAACCTTGCGGAATTCTGATTATTCCACATATCCATGAATTCTTTGAAAAAATGAGAAGGCTAGCCAACAAATACGACCTACGAACAGCATTCCGTTCCAGCTCCACATTGAAAACCACCCTCACTAATGTTAAACCCATAGAAGATAAACAACAGACCTGCGAATGCGTATACTAAATACCATGCGAATGTGGCTCTGTATACATAGGTGAAACTGGTAGAACATTATCCACTCTCGTCAAAGAACACAAGAACAACAAACAAAAGGGTGAAACCCAGAAATCTAGAATTGCAGAACATGCATGGAGAAATAGACACAAAATTCTCTGAGACTCAGGTAAACCAATAAATCAGGAAAAAGACAGAAGTAAAAGGAAAATTAAAGAATCAGCTTACACAGCCAGTAACAAAAACATGATAAGCCAACAGAGCATTGAACAGAAATATATATGGTTGCCTTTAATAAAAAAAGAAACAGTGTTACAGAATATGGTTCTATATTTGTGTCTGTCTTTTGTGTCTGGGTGTTGTGTCGATATTCGACTGAATTCTATCTCCAGAATTCTTTGTCGTCTAAAATAAATTTTGCCATAGAAAAAAAATTACAGAATTCCTCTAGGATTGCTTTTTCCATATTTTTGTGTGTTTTATGTTTTTTTTGTTCGTTTTCGTACTTTTTCATTCAACACAGGATTGATAAGCTAAACATGAACAATGGCGTATGTCCACAATCCAATAAAATTTAATTGTAATCTCCCATTGCAACAAACATTTAAAAATCTCATATAAAGCCAATTTTACTTTGGTGTATTTCGGTAATTGTGTTGCGTGTTCATATTTTACACAATGGTGGCCATTCTTATATGTTTAGCATAGTATGACATATAATAAATATTTTTCAGAATTTCTCAATTATATTATTGGTTTATATATACTACATACAAAGCTGATTTAATTATTTTGCATGTCGTTCATTTTGCCCTCATATTTTCAAAATGACTGTCATCTTTCTACTTTTTTAGCATAGTAATACATATCTTAGAATAAATTTTTTCTGAATTTCACTAAACTTGGTATACATATACTGCACTAAAACCTGATCTGACTTTTGTGTATTTCATTCATCCATATGTAATGTTTTGAAAACGGCGGTTATTTTTACTTATCTTTATGATAGAATGGCATCTTAGAACAATTTTTCTTTAATGTATTAATCTGGTTGCTCGCATATTACTTAGCAAGCTTACTTATCATACTTCGAAATCTACTTTATCATTTAATATTTCTACATTATGTAAACTGTTTTACTGTGAGGTTTAATTTGCACCCACTTCGAGGAAAGTAGGCTTATCAGTTATGCTAGTAACTTCTTGTTTAAAGTTAATATATTTTAGTTTTCAAGGACAATGGCGGGAAAGGCCGCTAGGCTACTAATTACAGTTAAAACAGAAAGAGTTTTGCACAAGTACTCACAGGATGGTACTTGCAGATAGAAACACACACACATAGGACGAACACATTTCTCCGCGGACGCGCGGTCACAACGTTTCGCAGACTACATCTGGGGGCTGATTCCAAGTTATTCGTTTCCATAACGAATTCGTTACTTTTCGAATCCTTATATAACGAACAAAATCTTCGAGAATGAAAAATTCGTATTCTAAGAGGTTCTTCGTTACAGCTCGCTGAAACTTCGGCAATGTTCGGGCCTTCGTTAGCCTCCCTTTTCGGTCCTATAGCCCATCAACGCAAATGCAAGATGGCAACACT
>PNEQ01094562.1:0-11741 GCA_003012365.1 Medauroidea extradentata | reverse complement strand
GGCCATGTCATTATGAGGGACGGGAAGACTCACCATAACTCCGCCTACCGCAGTACCAGTTACTCTCAAAACGAGTCACTGCTAGACGATCCTTACACTCAGGATGCTCTCGTTCACTCGGTCGCAACCCGCGACCGTTCTGCTACCTGCCTACCGCCTTGTAGCTCCTTCCAGGCCCCTTGGTTCACCATCAAACATTATCAGGCTTCTAGCACCTCTCGTGTTCACTCTACCGAGACCCGAACCAGAGTGAGCGCCTTCCACTCGAGTCGCGAGTCATCAGGCCGCTCTCCCAATGCCCCTACCCTCGGCAGACGGAACTAAGCCTCCCCCCCTCCCCCAGGCCCTCCCCTCCATGGCCAGTGGAGAAGCAGAACCGGTGGGGAAGGGGAAAACACAGCGCCGTCAACCGGGGCTACCCTTCCCTCAAAACAATTTTCCCAGCCAAACTAAAACCACAGGAAGGAAGGTATCCCACTCAACCCTGATTAAGCCCCAAGGACAGAAACCTATACAAACTTCACTACAATACTCTCAGGGCACTAAGACTCGCCCCCAAGACCCACAGGGTCCGTTCAGTTTCACTATCTGTCCACCCTGTACACTACTTCTACTTACGTTCGCGTACAATAAATCATAAGTTTTTTTACAAATTAACTTAGTATCAAACATCGAAGAATTGCTTTGACATTACTTTTAATTATTATTGAAGTTACATAAAACAGTGCTATGAATAAATATGTGCATCTGCATTTTCTTTCCAACTCTGGTGAATAATTTACATGGGTATTGTGCTAGCTAGTAATGCATGCCTAGTAGATGTGCACCAGTGTGTCAAAATTAGTTTTGGTGACAAAAGGGAGATTGTAGCTACCGATTCACGTTTTGAATACCTCTATCTGTGTAAATTATTAGTTTATTAATACCTATATCCACTGTTTTTCTGCATAAAAAATTAAAAATGGATTTTGCACTACTAATAAGAAGGAACTCTGGAGATCTTTTTTTTTTAATGGTTGGTTATATTCGCTGTTCAGAAAAAAGATTTTAATCAGAAGACGTCTGTCTATTATTATACTTTCAACTACTTCTTGCCTTATTTTTCCATTAAACGCTATGGAAATTGGGCTACTCGCTCGCGACAAGACACTCAGTAACTCTGTTTTCTAATTTTTAGGACAAGGGTCGGTAATATCTTCCGTTCAGAAGTAACTAGACCTTTAATTTTACGAAACCTGGATTTTATTAAGGAAATTATTTTACGAATATACTCTCCGGAACATTCGAAAAATCATAAAAATTATCCAAAAAATAAATTACTTTAGGCAAAACTGAGATAATTGCTTGGCTCACCAATTTAAAATGTTATTTAGAGTACAGAGACAATATGTGGGAGATTTAACATTGCTGTCCTAATAATTACTATAGTGCATTAAAAAAATTAATAAATAAAGTTGTTAAAAAACACGGCAGCACACGTAGGAGAGCAACGTTCGGCCTGTGAGCACCACCACGTCGCATAGTTTGTCCATTCCTCAATTGTTATGCTTACTCTTGGTAGATAACAAGGCAGTGACAGCTACAGTTATATGCATGTCTCACGGCCAGGGCCGGCAGACAGATTTTCCTCATCACTCACCCCCCTCCTGCAGAAGACATGGTAAACATAGCAAACGTAGGGTATACACTATCTACGATCCCCTGGCCCAAATTCATTTTCAGTGTGTCCCATTTTTCCTAAACTGCATATTAATGTACAACTTAAAATGATGCGGAGCTTCAGTCAAGTGTAGGATACAATTCCTACCTCCATGGATACAGCAACCGAACATAACCTTCATACAAGCGTTTGGCTTCAGACGTCCAGGATGAGACGAATGTAAAGAAAATTGTTTATTTGTTTGGAATTTGTCGCTTTTCAGATAAACATTGGTCTTATGCATTTGTGTATCTTAATCACGAAATGAAACCAATAGATTTTACACTTGCGTACAAATCAATGAGTGCACAAAATTCTTGGTTTCCGACATCACCAACTAACAACATTTATCAGCATGTTTGTAAACAAGCTTTGTTTCGCACAGTTCACTCCCCTTGCGGTGTGACGTCAGAACGCGTGTACTTCAAGTCGTTCATTGCTGTAACAGATGATGGAAAAAAATTTCACACATAAGTGGTACTGTACGTACTTTTCCTTTTTCACAAAAAAAAATGTGTGGAGTATGGTGGGAAACAAAATAGCCGCTGCCATGTATCTTCTCAAACCTCAGCATGGGAAACAATCTGCAATACATATACAGGAAACTGTCAATCAATATGGTCACACCCCTTAGCAAAAAAATGCCCAGCAGACATCCAACCTGAGTATGTGTGACTGCGACCCAAGGAAAGTGACGACACAGTTTTGCCAACTTTGAGCAATGCCACAATCATACATTTTTCCCAAACAGATCGTACGAAGAACTTTCTGAATCGTAAATTCACCAAAAAAACCACACGAAAAAATCTAAAGGATCTTGAACGTGGAGATAAGACTTTTAAAAAGTAATAAAACTTTTGCATACAAACTAACTTGTCAGGCAGTAGAACCGAAGTATACACATATAAACACAAAAACTAAATTGAAATTCACAAAACTTAATAACAATTACACAGTAATAAACAATAGTGTATAAATGTAGGAGATGGTACTAAAATAATACTAGTTTTCAATTTTGTTGACTGAATTAAAATAAATACCCACATTACAACACATACAGTCTTCATTGACAGAAAACCCTAAATTTAGTCATTACTGAATAAGTTTTCCCCTGCATTTCCACACCACATATTCTGAAATTGTAACACACTCTTTCCTGAATTTATGGTTTCACATTTTTGCACAAAGGGCCAGTTGTATTAACACTGGATGGTTCTTGAAATAAATTTTATTCTCCTGTTACACTATAAATGTGTTTTATGAACTCCTGTCATCGCTAGCCAGAGAGTTTATTCTCGGGCTAGCTAACCTACTGTGGAAGAGGCCGATAAATACTTAACAGAAAGTACCAGCTTTAAATTTCTTGGGTATACTCAATCCACTGTCACTTTTAAAGACTCCAAGCCGGTAGGCTTAACTGCGTGAAAATTAAATTAACATGTACAAGCACCAATACATAACACAAGATAACAAACAACATCAGTCAGACGTAGGGTTCTGAAGCTTCGGAAAAAAAATGGAAAAATTGGAAAAAGAAACAGGAAAAAATTAGTTTTTATAGGCTGTTCACAATAAACTGAGCACTCAGCAGAACTTGTAATTAATTTTAAATATGTTATATTGGGCCAATAAATGTTAACTGTCGAGACTGTTGAAACGTCTACACTGGTTTTTAATTACACAGAAGTTTTCATGTTAAAAATAGTAAAGATAACTGCAAAATGGCCCAAAGAAAACATTATGCAGTGCTCACTTTATCGTGAATGGCCTTTACTTTTTTTTTTCCTTTGATGTGAAAATAGGAAAAACTTCATTTTTTTCATCAAGGTAAAGAATTACAGAAAAAAAAAAAAAAAGTGCAATAAACTAATTTTACCATTTTTTAAATACAAATCTGAACGTTAAATGTATTTACATTCGGGCCTATCTGCCGATACAAATAGTAAGCTACCCTACCAGTATCACAAAATGAAACAATCAGCAAAAGTAACACAAAGTTTCAAAAAGAACAGCAATAATGTTGGTACACTAAAATAAACAATATGCACGTAAATTAACCAGAAATAGTTGTCAAACCAAACACATCCTCATACACAACATACTATCTCTGCCAGGAAAACAGTTTTGGTCACATCAAAAAACCCTTTGTAGTTCAAATTCACAAGTAACACACTAAGATAACAATTAATAATCTTGCTGCTTGTATCAACTGGCTAATTGGTGTACTTTGTTGTTGTTTTACGTTCACGATTTGCTGATTTTTTTTTTCCAACACACAATTCACATGTGAAATTGGACACTGATTGCTGTTTGCCAGGTAGTTACGACTTACGATGGGGGTTGTGTGTGTGTTCCCCATTACTAGTACAGTAAACAAGTTACTTAAATTACAGTAATGTGATGCTTCTGCTTTATCTTAAAACCGTAAAGTTCTCATGTTTGCCTTCTTTCCACATTCCTACGCCTTGCTAGTAAGTAAAAGTTCAGAAAAAATCAGATAGGTCAGTTCTCTGCTTTTCTCCTCATCTTAATTACCTTATACATGTACCTAAGTTACTATACATTATTTAGCCAAAACAGATTTAGTATAATTTCACAATGATTTTAAAGAAATTTTTCCAATTTTTCTGGAAAATTTGGAAAAAACATGATTTTTTCCTGGATTATTTCCTTTTACATATTTTTCTGGAAATTACAACACTAGTCAGACACATTCCATTTTCAACTAGAGGTGCTAGACTACTCACTGGGGTAGTTACGAACTGTCACAGAACTCAAGGGACTTCCCTGATGAAATTTTGTGAACAGAGCAACATCATACATATAAGGGAGGTAGTGGAATTATAGAAGAAATGCTTACATACAATTGGCATACTACGATCCAAAGGTTGGATCTTAGATCGTACAAGACACAAAATTAGTGTACATGTACAATCCGGATTGTATGGTTGGCAACGCTGTGAACGTACGACCAAAAAAGTAGGGTTTCGTTATCAGCACTACCCATTAGCCAGGAGAGCATCTGGAAATAAACACGACTGGGCAACGGTTAAAAACAGAATAAATGACTTAGTTTAGACTCAACGATGCAGTTTTTGCATTTACTCGACTCTAGTGTTGCCGCCCACACACAATATCTGGGCATGCCATCATTCAAAGTCAGTACAGTACAGCACAAAGGCCGTCTTCACAATCCACTTGATTTTTTTTTAAGACTGTGAGATCTGAGTGTACGAAAAAAATTGTGATTCATTCTGTTGGTGTTGCAAAAGAAAATAGACCAACCTCACGGCCTCCGAAAAAAAAAAGTTAGGTGCGTCTATAACTATGGTTTCTTTTGGCAAGAGTCGTGTAAAATTTTTAGGTTTATTTTTCCACAAAATGCTACAAACATCAAGACTACACGATCACGAGAAGGCAATCTGTACTTGGTGTTGTGTTTGTATGGGTGATTTTAATCAGAATATGTCTGTCTATTGATATAAATTTATACTTCAATTATTATTCGCCATTTATTTCCACGAAATGATACGGACGTCAGACCATGCGTTCGTGATAAGGCACTCAGTTGCTTGGTGTTCTAATTTTTCATCAGGATAAGAGTCAGTCATATTTACCGCTCAGAGGTACCATTTTAATCGGAAGATGTCCATATTGTGATATAAATTTATATTTTAACTATAACTTGTATTATTTTCCTGCAAAATGCTACAAAAATTGGGACTTAACTCTATACATTTTGCACAAAAAACACAAATTTAAAAATTGATGATGGGGTGTGGGGCCAAATAGGCCACGATAGATTTTATGAAGGTAGCGATTTTATGAAAGTGATGAGAGGAACCATGAGTATTTGTAAAATTGGAGGTCTAGTGTACAGCAAAGCAGGAACTATGAATGAAAATTCAAGTACTGCAATTGCAAATAAAATAAAGTAATAAAGTCTGTTAAAATGTAATAATTTTACACAAGACCTTAACGGTCCAAGACCATGTCCAAAACGCCAAAAGCAACCATCTACCAAGCAACTAAGTATCACTGATCCCTGTACCAGCACTTCTCAGGAACCACCGTATTGTCATCGTACCAGGTCACAGACCAGGTGGAGTTGCGCCTGGTCGCGGCAGGTGTTCGCCGAGCGTGTCCGTGGCAGGTGTGTGCTTGTTGTTAGTGGCAGATGTGCGGTACTTGAGTGTGTGTGGCGGATTAGTGACGGCGGCAGGGCGTGTGTGAACTTGACACCGACGTGCGACACCTGCCATCCTGGCCGCAGCGCGGCCATCTGCCAGTGTAGGACACGTGGCTTCGCTGCCCCCTCCCTCTACCGGCGCATAAAGAAGACAGTCTGGAAGCAGCGGCCGCGACGGACGGAACGAGAGAGACGTGGTGCGCTTCGGGACTCTGATTCGTCCAGTGAGAATTACGTAACGCGCATGTGCAACTATCCGGTCCAGTGTTCTATCTACTTTGTTTTGCCATTTGGAGCTGGCTCGCTTAAGGCCCTAGGGTATGGAGGTGTGGACCGCCTCCTAAGTGTCCATGTAAGGTGTAGTTCTCCAGGTCCTCCCTGCTTTCCCCGATACGCAGCTGTTTCGTCTCGCCAGGTGAGAGACAGGCACGCCAGCACAAACAGACCACGACCCATCGAGCCTCGTGTTCCAGGCTACACGCTTAACCGGGTGGCACCCAGAACATTCCAACACAGCTCCGTTTCTACCACACTCTCACCGGACACGGCGTCAGTATATACTAGTGTATAGTGCGCCCTCGTGTATAGTGCGCACCACGATTTTTGCAACAAGTTACAGGGAAAAAAATTTTTTAGTACCTCGCTAGTAGTATGTAAAAAAAAAAAAAAAAACAGGGGAGGATGAGCTCAGCGATCTGTGAAACAGTACGAGGGACAGACGCTAAAATGGAGAGGTCAAGGAAGGAGGAGAGAAGAAAGGAAAAGGAGCTGGCAACATGTAAAAGAGAGAGGAAAGACAACATTCAGACTGGTTAAGAGTGTGAAGGCAGAGAGGGTGATGGCGAGCCAGGAGGGGTAGGGTGGCTTGTCTCTCTGCCAAGGTCGCTTGCTGTCTGCCAGCTCTCGCCTCGCGCGGGTGTGCCTTGCTCTGCTGTGCCAGCCACTTCCAGCAGGTCCCTCCCTCTTCCACTAAGCCACTGAGATACCATCACCCCTAAGATAACATGCCGTGACAGCAGCAAGCTTGCCTTTTTTTATCTTTCCTGGTGTGTTTGAGGGTGTGGGGGAAGAAAAAAAAAAGAATGACAATCTTTTTTTCTTCTTTCCTTTCCCATGAAAAAATAGCTGGTCATGAGCCGTCAAACATCTTTTCTGGGTGGGGGATGGGAAAGGGGGAAAAAACTGAGAACAATGAAGCCTTTTTCTTTCTTTCTTCCCCATGGACCAATAGCTTATTATGAGGCATCAAAATTAACTTTTAGGGTTTTAGCAGCAACATTTACTACAGAGCATGGCAGGAGGGGTAAGGGGGAGAAAAAGAAAAGGAAGAGGAATAATGATGGAGGAACCTGGCCATGAGAACGTTCTCTCTTTGCCTCCCACTGTTGACACCCATCCGTTTACCTTAATACCTTCAACTTCTTACACCGTCCCCCACCCCCAATTCCGAACGCTGGCCTTTTCTTTTCTCTGCTTCCTACTCTTGACACCCATCAATTTACGGCTTTAACTTCGCCTTCTCACCCACCCCCCTACCCCTTGCCAACCACTCAATGGACCACTGAACTTTCTTTCACGTACAGTAAAACTCTGTCAAGAAGTTTTTGAAGGGACTGAGGAATTCAGACTTATTAACAGGGAATAACTTCTTAAAAGGGTCAGTTTATTATTGTACTAACGAATATGGTAGACAAAATTCTAACTTATTATGGGGAAAACTTTTTGAGTGGGAAACTTTTTAACAGAGTTTTACTGTTTTTTTTTCCCTTATTTTCCGTGTATAGTATGCGCCCCTGAATTTTTATCAGTTGTTTTGGAATAAAAGTGTGTGCTATACACAAGTAAATACGGTATATCTTACCTCTAATTTGTTCAGTGACATTACTGCTGGTACCACCATATAAGAAGCAACTTGGGTCTTCCTATAGCAATCAACTACTTAGCTTAGTGAGTTGACCACACATCACCACATTAAACACGCATTAATATTTTTTTGCATCAAAACAGGCACTAGACATATAATTATAGTCTTTCAACACAAAAACGAATTTTACTTTGTCAAGATATATTTTGCACAACAGTACCTTTGAATCTGATGATGAAACAGCCAATGTGCCTTGTGAAATCCAGTAACCTTCAACCAACTCTGCTGATATATCATTTGGCTTGGGTGGTGGAACTGACTTTGCCTTGGAATTTTTGTTGCCAAAAACAACCCTAAATGATTAACACATATAATACAAAATTTAGTTATGGAAACACTAAGACAGTGCAAGTTAATTTTTCACACAATTACAAAAAAAAAATCAGTATTACAGGTTCAGATTTTCTGAGCTAATTCCCAAACACCACAACTGCTTAGATATAAACAAAAAAAATTACTAACAATCACGCAAGAAGTCATAATCATAATATTTTAAAAAATAATAAGTTACTGTAAATATACAGTAATAAAATACAAAGAATGTGTTCCTATCATTAATTAGTTTGATTTTTTAACTACAAAATTACAAGTTATACACAGAATGGCTGATCTTGAGCAGATGCTCTATTTGGAGATCTTAAGGCAAAATTTATAAATGCAAGTTGATTACAGTACAAGAATTTCACAGTTATATATGTGATGCAAGAAAGATATTAAAAAATACATATATAAAAAAAACAAAAACAATACTTATAAATGACACAAAATTTAGCAGTGCTGATTTACTCCATTACCAATAATACCTTTAGTAAAATATATATTGAGTAAAGCAGCATAGAGTGAGAAGTGTAGTGCAAAAAAAAAATTGAAAATATTTCCTCTCACAGTACCAAAAATAGAAAATATGTGACTTACTTATGTAATTAGCTGCTATTTATCTCCACAGCCTAACAAATAGTTTAATTTACTTATTTAAATGTGCCAAATGTTGTTCTGGATGCTGCAGGTCGAATAAAATAAACGTCAATCAAAAGTTAGTTTTTTGTTAAGCTGAGAGAAACTGAAAAATTTGAAATTTGCAAGGATTCAAATGACCAGTTACTTATCCTACTTACAAAAATAAAAGTTTCTCACATACACTCTATTTTTAAATAATTTACATCATAAAAGTAAGTAACAATATATTTCTTTCCTCGGCTAACTATGGTCGTGAATGGAAGATCAGCTAACAAAAAAAAATTTTTGGACGAGTGAGTGAGTGAGTAAGTAAAACTGTGAGATCTGAGTGTACTTAAAATTACAAGAGAGTAAAGGCCATTAGGGAAAAAACAACCAAATATATATTTTGTCTTCTTTAAATTTTGGGAGAGTAGCAAAACTAGCTACTGCAGGAGGTTAGGCAGGCTATAAAATAGCGGCGAATTTATACATATTCAGTCTGGCACACTAAAGTAACTTGTAACTATTAAAATTGGTATTTCACGCAATAAAACTGAAACAATTTCCATTAATTTAAAAGCTTCATGGTGAATAACACACGATTACTATTTTGACACTGGAAAACTATAATGAAATTGTACTTAAAATTGGCAGCCTATCACCTCTACAGTTCAAACTGATCAAATCTCCACCCGTTGCTCGCAGCTAGTTCAAAAGTCATTGAAACCGTTACAAAAATTGTAGTTCGGGTTGGAAATTTACAAACAAACTTACAGTAAAAAAGTTATAACTACGACAGAAATTTTGAAAAATGAAAACGTACTTAAAAAAAAACACACAAAAATATACATAAATAATAAGAAAATAAATTTTAATGGAAGCCTAGCACACCTGGTTACAAAAACTAAACTCATCTATACAGTACCTGCTCTACCAGGGGCATTTCCCAACAAACCCTATTGGGTACCGTTTCCTAACAAACCCTGAAGGGTACCTGCAGTTACAGCCGTAAACATTAAAAATAATTAAAAATTAGAGAATATTAATGTACAGTACTTGTTTCACACATGAAGAAGACAAAAAATAAAAAATCTTAAAATACTAATTTAAAAATTACTAAAATATTATTTCTGAAAGCGAAATGCTACATATACAGTACTGTTATAAAAATGAGGAAACTTTGCTTAAATATGTACGACAAGCGAGAAATTTGCTTGCATCAAAACTCTTGAAGCAGTCCTTTGCACTACAACAACTCCATCAATTTCCTGTAGAGTTATCAATATATGAATTATCCAACAGCAATGCTTAGGAGAAATAACAAAACACTTATTGCAGTAGTACATGTTAAACGCATACTACCTGACAATGTCAACATTTATTTTGTGATTTATGAAATTTAAGTTAAAAATAAATACAGTATGCAAATCTATTGAAGCAGATAACCAAATGTGTGTTACATAAGCTTTTAAGCATACCACATCCACTAATAGAGCTTATCACCATTTAGGTAATCAACCAAAACATAAACTATTTTTAAAAAAATTACCGCTAATAATGTTCTGTGCAGTAATTTTTAAGCAAATACTCTCATGAAATAAAAAATTTACAGTACTAAATTGCATATGCATGCAAAACATTTAAATTCACAAATACCTAATCAAAACAACAAATAATTTAAAATTGAGAACTGGTTCTAACTATGGAACATGCAAACATACACTCTCACTCTATATAGATCATTCGGAATAAAGTGAGCACTAAAGATTTAACCTTTGAAAAAAATCACTAGCCGTTACTGCATATTAGTACACATTAACAATAGTTACATTATTGTTTTTATGGTTGGTAGAGAATCATTGCATGTGGTTTCGTTTATTTTCTTATTTGAATACAGCATTACTGAAAGAACATCAAACGTATTTGACCTCTTCGTATACCACATACTTCAAAACATTTATTTATGATCTTATTGACATACCAACTGACTGTATAGTTCGACTTGATTAGCGCCACGACAAAGTGATGCGACCACCCGCTGAATTCAAAACTGTAGTCGACACATAGCCGCTAACGCTCGCGCCACAAAGGTAGTTCAAATTTTCACCGACAGGTGGCACCAGAGATAGGTTTTCGCCGCTTTGCAGGCTTGAAAGCGAGTTGAGTCATGAGTGTGTCTGTCCGTTGTGTAATAAATATGGGTTTCTGACTAACACATTCAAAAGTATTAGAAGTAACTGTTTATGAATATCATTGGTAAATGATGTGAAGTAATTAATTAGTAATATGTAATCTGTTATGTTTTACGATCGCCAGCCTAAGCATATGGAATTAGAAACAGCATTTTATCTGTTTCACACATTAAGAAAATACGTTATTTAATGCTTTTGTTAACGGCGTCGTCTTTCATGCCAATCTGCTGAGCGGAACTTAAATTACGTGTATCGTGTGTGTTGATAGTCGTAGTTTTGAATTACAAATTAAAATACTACACATGCATTTACGAGATAAGTAATGGCACATCCAAGTAGAGTCGATGAATGAAAACAGTGACATAAAACGTTAACTCGCAGGTATTTATAACTAAGACTGCTATTGAGTATATCATATATACAGAGTCCGTTCATTTAATGAATAGGTATTATAGATAACATTTGTCGCAGCAGTGTAATGCAAATGGAAACATTGTACAAGCCTATGTAAATAAAGGCACGTGGCAATGTTTATGTTTACATGCAGCAGAATGATATAAACTGGTGGAAAATATAAATTAATCAGAGACTTTTTGAGTGTGAACGGATGCTACTGTTTTTAGGTCTTATTTTCTTGGGTTTGTTTCTTTTTGGGGGTTTGAGTTTCTTTAGTTTCTGTTGTAGGGTTTCTTGAGTTTTGAGTTGGGGCCTGAGCAGTGTGTCTGTTTGCCCCTACTTGATTTGAACCTCGAGGCTGGCTTCGGCCGCCTCTTAATGAGAGAGGGATCGCCCCGGTTG
>PNEQ01094561.1:0-11741 GCA_003012365.1 Medauroidea extradentata | reverse complement strand
ACACTCACTCGTTGACTGAATGACTAACTGACGTATCAAACTGTCGGTCGAATTCAGCCCCACCCTTTATTTAAGAGAACACTCACTCGTTGACTGAATGACTAACTGACGTATCAAACTGTCGGTCGAATTCAGCCCCACCCTTTATTTAAGAGAACACTCACTCGTTGACTGAATGACTAACTGACGTATCAAACTGCAACCCAAACCACTGGACCTGGAAAGATAAATTTTGTTGTGTGAGTTTCCTTTAGATCGGCGAGCACTAAGAAGGGATTTTATTTCGAAATTCGTTCCCCAAGAGGGTGAAAGGGGTGATATGTGTTTTTTAAGATTCGTCTACATAGTTCGAACCCAACGACCTATCGTCGTGACTTTTACTTCAATGGGTCATTCATAAAAGAAGCATATTATCCAATTTAAGGGGATGAAAAGACCCTAAATGTGTATTCGATTAATTATCTATATCTATCGAACCGTTCGCGTTACAGAGTTGTTTTTACTTCAAAATGATGATGTAAATACCCAAAAAGCAGTATTCAGATTTTTTTTAAATTAGACTCCTATAGTGTAAAACGAGGGAAATGTGTTTGTTATCAATTGTCTGTACAGCTCGAACTCAATTGGCTATTGTAGTAGCCTAATGTTTTCTTCAGTTAGATAACGTATACAAGTATAACATAGGACTTAAAGACATTTTGAATTCTTTAATTAAGGATGTGAAAATATATGAAATATGTTTTCGACTGTTCTTCCATAACTATCGAACCAGTCGAGATATCTAAGTGCTGTTTACTTCAGAATGATATTTACGTAATGACTGAAAATATATTTCAGGATATTTTCCAAATTCTACTCCAAAAAAATAGATATAATGAGTTTTTATATTCGTGATCGATATGTATCGATCTCACTGAATTTAGAGATATTGACGCGATTTTTTCTTAAGATTAACGCTTATTTAAATACTTAAAATGTCGTTTGTTGATTTTTCGAAATTTGACTTCCAAGGGGATGAAATGTTATGAAAAAGGTTGAAAGATACTTTCAATTTATCGTCTATAGATTTTAAAATCAACGGGCTATCGTCATGGTTTCCACTTAAATTTGACGCCTATACAATAACCTTAGTTGCCTATACAGTTATTTTTTTAATTTCTAACCCTGACGGGGTGAAAAGACATGAAATGTGTTTTAGATAAACCCATGAGTGCTGTCGAACCCGTCGAGATATTATAGTTGCTTTTTGTTTTATGATGATGAATACGTAAATGCCCGTAAATATATTTAAGAAGTTTTTAAAATCCGAACTCTAGAGCTGTGAAGGAATTAAAAAATAATTTAACGAACCATCGATTACATTTTAACTCAATGGGTTGTCGTAATTTTCACCTCAGTTGGATACTTATACAAATTGTTAACACGTGACTGTAAGACTTTACAATGTTCGATCACTAAAAAGGTGAAAAAAGCGCAACATTTGTTTTCAATTATCCCGTGAAATCTACCCAAACAGTTGAGATATTCAGATATTTTTTGCTTCAGAATGAAGCTTACGTAAATACGAAAAATAATTAGCTCAGTTTTTTACTATGAGAAAATATCTCTCAAATACCCGTTTGGGGGAGAGGGTGTGTGTTTAGTGTTTGTAAACCTCTCAAAGCAGGCGATCAAAAAAAAAAAAGCAAGTACAGCATTAGAGAAGTAACTTATAGGGAAGTCTACATTCTGCTATTATACCGTTACATGTGGTTGCACAACCTCTATATGCCCAGTGACCGAATATGTTATTTATTGCTAATTAACTTTCGACGGTACGTATTGAGAACACTGTGATCAATATCGCTCTAAATGTAAATGAGTCATCATACCACGTATACTACTTATATCATCAAAATACTCTCTCATGTTCAAGGCCTGTTTTGCTATTTCTATAAATAAGGCTCGGGACAGTTGTTTAGATTGGCAAGGATAGTTTGAAGGACTGTTTTTCCTCGTGGCAGTTATAGCCACGTAGCCAACTGCAGAGTAAGCTCAACCAGCAGCTTGGTTATCCTAACACTTGATGGCCAAGCTAATAATCTGGCATACAGTGAGATACTTCAGTTGAAGTAAATACTTGCTGTTACGAGTAATTCACGCGGGCAATGCCGCTGGAGGACTTCTTGCGAATTAAAAAATATTTTTTTGGGGCGGAGGGAGGCAAAACGAGGTAGAGCGACAGAAAAGGAAACCCAAAAAATTTAGTGAACAATGTTTTACTTATTTTTTAAGCAGGGGGGCAAAACGGAGTAGAGGGGCAGAATGAGATACCCGAAAAACTAATTAAAAAATTATAAATCTTCGGAGAGTTTGTTGTGTTTTTAGTTGAAAAAAAAAAAAAACTAACTTTTGGACGGAGGTGGGTCGAAATGGGGTATAGAGGCAGAACTGTGTGCCCAAAAAGATTTTAATTCAATGAAACAATATTTGGATTCTACCCAAACAAATTATAGTTTAGGGGAGGTGGGAGGCAAAACGGTGTAAGAACAGGATACCCAATAAAATTTGTGGAATAATTTTCCTTTTCAAAATGTTTCCAAAACGGACATTTATGACCCTTAACATCATTTAACACCCCATTTAGCACTTTCGAATACTTTTTTTGTTTCAGAAATACTATCGCATTAAATTTTAAATCCCGAAAACGAAGTTGCGGGAACTATACAGTAGATATAGACACACAACACACACCTATATGCAAGAGTTAGAGCTGTAGTCGAGTTTCTTTACAAAGTGGCGAATAATTGTGCACGTTATTCCTTGTCGCTGCAAGCAGTGTGGGTATGGACTGTATACAGGTGGGGAACTACCTGTGCGTGTTTGACGAGCTTCCTGTCCACGGCCGGCATGGCTTGGTGTGACGTTACAAGTTGAGTGTAGTGTTGAGCTGGCAGTGATATGCCGCACGCAGAAAGTGACGTGCTGAGCTACAAGACTCGGTGACACCAGCTTAGTTCACAGTAGCGCGGCCCAACTCTGTTCTTCCCAGACTAACTCGATCATTGTAGCAACTGACATATCGATCGCGGAATCACAACTTATCGGGAAACTGCAGGTTTTACCTAGTCTCTGTTATACGTTGCACAATTGCGTGAAGGCGTTTTGCAAAATAATTCACCGTTTGTTCGTAGTAAATTATTTTGCATGATTTAAGCTTATTTTCACAACAAAATTGGGGATACTTTGGATGCATATTATTATATAGTATATGTGACAAAACCACATAGGGATTCTTCGAAATAATTATTATTTTGCTTTAAAACATATTTTCAAAATATCAGTAAAACTACTGGGCGGGGTCTTAGAACAACTCCTTGAAAGGTTGTGTTCTGTGTATATGAAGCACACAATTGATGAAGCGCTAAAGGATTCTCTGGACGGCTTACGTAATGCAATATCGCCTCTACGCACCAGCTACACACCTATCGCGCACAGCTTTTCGTAGATAATACAAACATGTAACGCACGGTAAGGATCGTCATAAAAACTGTAATAATCGCAATTCTACGCAACTCATTTCAAACACAATTAGGGAATCCACTTGAAAGAAGTCCTCCCCTGGCGCATGGACGGTGTTGTAACGTTTCACGCGCATTTTTTTTGCGTGAAATCACTTAAGACCATAATCCATAATTTCTACTGCTTATACAATAATTATTATTTTTTTTAAAATCCTAAACGAGAGCAGGTGTCAAAAAATTATTGCATGGTTTTTGTTAAAAACAGCATAGTCTACGCTATGTTCACAAATTTTTCAATACAAAATACATAATGGTTTCAGCTAATTATGCAATTAAGGAAATTTCCGTTAATGAACTAATTAACCAAATCTATGTAATTTTTGTCTCAAAAATGTCCGCAACATAGTGAAAATATTTTCAGCAGGACTGTTTTACGGTTTTTGGTACCTGCTTTCGTTTCGGAATATAATATAATTATCATGAAAACGTAGATTTTGTGGTTTCAAGTCCTTTTTTTATTCAAAAACAGTTTCTAATTTTTTACTCGAAATTAATGCAACCTACCGCATAGTACTATATAAATAAACGCCCGCTGATATAATATCTACTCGGCAAAAAATCCCATAGAATTTTGATGAGTAGTACAGATTTTGTTGACGATTGAGTATTTCAGTCGTCCGCTCGACATCGTACCTTTCCATACCTCTTAAGAGTGCGTAGTAGATGAATAGACGCTGAAAACATCAATTGATTTCTACGATTTTTTCGAAGTCAATATGGATAAAATACTCGATGACAATCCTATATAATGGCATTTGCCAATTTTATGTGTAAATATTTATCCAGAATTGCTAATTCGTTACTCGTGATCCAGGGGCGTCATTTGGGGCTACAGGGGGGGGGGGCAAATGCCCCCCTGGATTTGGAATTTTTGTGTATAAATATATTTTTTGTATTTTTTAATGTAAATAATGCTAACTTAAGGACATAAAACTGAAGTTTTATTATTAAAGTATCTAATTTATACATGCTTAATTAATAAAAAAGATGCAACAAGGTCACTGTCGTCAGAAAACAAAATCTTGCCCCCCCCCCCACCTGAAATGACGCCCCTGTCGTGATCTCTTGCACTACAGTTAATTGCACGAGGTTCCGGCGTCAGAGATTGCACCTCAGAAGTTCGTAACACTGGAAACAATTTTGTCTAAAAACGTTGGCTAAATCTATTGTCTAGGATTGCTATTGTTTAAGTTTCGCAAATTGACTTCAAGAAACATGTAGTTATAGATTAATGCTTTTAGTGTTGAATTATGTACCACGCCCTCTTAAGTTGCACGGGAGTTCTAGCTCTTTTAGCCCCTTCGCCCTTCGTATTTCTTCTATCCGCCAGGAGCAGCGACTGTGTGTATCGAGCAACATGTTCACCTCGCAGACAACGTGCCAGAGTGAACTATGAGACTTTTTAAGAAACAAAAGAAAACAGCAAAACGTGCATATAGCGTTTACAAAGTAAATACATATGTTGCCAAACCCAGGTCCTAGACCAAAACATCTAAGTTACAGTAATAATAATAACTTATAAGAGTATATCCGAGGGCCAGGGTGTCACATCCCGGACACAGACCTACTATTGGGTGCCAGTAGGTATCTGCTTGCACCGATGAGGTTCAACACGGAGAATGGGCGGGGGAAACAGGAGATCCCTCATGAAATCCCGCCGACTTGCGACTTCTTCGTGCACGATTCCCACATGCGAAAATCCGGGGACCAAACCCGGAACGCCTTAATAGGAGGCGCGAGGTTTAACCCCTCGACCACCGCGGCCCCTTTATCACTTAAATGGAAACGACGTTATCCGCCGTCATGCTGTAGTTTGTCTCGACAAAGTCAAAGTGAGTAGTTATAGCCAGTTATAACAAAGTTACAGATCGAATTTATATCATTTCCCGATAACGTTTCAAAAACAGTTATTATTAAAAATGTTGGAACTGGAGCGCAAGCTATTAAGTCTAGCGTGGAAGCACAGTGATGGAGAAGTGCACTGGTATTCTGGAGGACCCTGCTTCGATTCCCGGTCTGGTCATTCTGGTGTAGGTTTTCCATGGTTTCCAGGAGTCACTCTAAGTGCATATTAGGGTGGTTTCATTCATGTTCCTGATGTTCTGAGCCGCTGGTTCCGTGTCAAATGACATCGCAGTCTCGCACAAGGATGCCTTCTGCCCACAGATGTTTACAAGCAATAGTAGCTCTGTGCTCAAGGCACTAAACTGCCGTGTAGTATTTCCGTTGTAGTATTGTTTATATTAGACTTAAGTGACAGGCCTATCATTTAATGACGTAAGAATGAAGATACAAGAAGATGTGTCCCGGTGATGCTTTCAATGTTCTGTAGCAGAATTTTCTTTACCGTAAGAGGCGGGGAAAATGCCCTGTTCTACCTTAATCACGTTTATGAAATAACGTTATAAACACAGCATAGATAAACTTTTTTGAAAGTTATATGTTGGCAGACGAAATATAAAAATATTGCACACTTAGTAAATGGCATGTGTAACACTATATGGCGCGCATCTTTCTATCTGCCAACGTAAACATCAGTGAAAGCCTTGTGTTTACTAGTAAGCGAGTTGTGTAGACCTGACAGTATACTGCTCCAAGGCTTGGCGAGCTACAAGAACACCGCATGCAGTCTGCTTGTCTCGCAGCATCTTCCTTCCAGTCATGTTTCTCGAGAATCTCGCCATGGCCACGCCACACCACGACGTGTTGCGTCATCCAGTCGTGCTCGTGACCTTGACCGTCAGCACTAGCAGCCGCCGTCAAGTTCACCAACAACAACACTATACCTCTCCGACATGATTCGTTGTGCTACTTTGACCAGCGCACACCTAGGTCACTTCCAGGCACCCATCCAGTCATCAGTTTTAAGGAGGGCAAATTTCAAGTGTAGGGAGGGGGGAGGTGCGAGATTATTCCAAGAGAGCCGACACTTGTGCGGCTGTCTGAATTTTCCCTACAATTTAACCCGTGTCTTTATGAAATGATCCTTTCCTACATCAAGTTCACTTTTAAGATCTCCTTACATCGTATTTGTGTATTTTTGTTAGGGGGGCGGTCGATCGCCCCTACCCTCCCCTCTGGAACCATCACTGGTCAGTTCCTGCTCTTAGTTCTATATTTCAGACAACCAGTCAACAATGAAGATAAGTGGCGTCAGCGGTGTGCGAATAGCGTACAACGTTGACTGTAGTAAATACCGCCACATAACCTAAACGGTGTGAAATGTCATGTAACGTAATGTCAAAACCATAAGTTAAAAAAAAGAAAGAAACTGCTGCAAGCACATCACATAAACGAGAAAAAGAAAATGATTTAATTAATTGTGTTTTGTTTTACCAATGTCCCACAACATCCACACTTGCAGACTGTGTATGCAGACAGTTGGCCGTCTGTCTGCCGACACAGTTTCGGAACAAGTTTCCGACGTCTTTTGAGTCCGCACTAGCCAGCCAGTGTTTATCGAAATTGTGACAGAAGAGGATGTGATTTTAGTGTGTGCGTGCTTTATCTTTCTGAACCGTGTGGCTAATTTACCGAGGAAGAGGCGATGGTGGACCTAGAAGTTTCTTGAAGAAAGTTCCTGCTATGGTTGAAACTTTTTATCAGACCTCCGATTATAAGATGGCGCAGGTTTTAGAATCTTTACAAGAATGACCCCTACAGATTTTGAGATTCTGTTAAGCTTTGTTCAGTCAAAGATAACAAAGAAATGTACGCGCTACAGAGCGTCAATTTCAGCCACAATTCGACTTGCTGTAACTTTGAGGTACCTGGCAAGTGGTGATTCATATACCAGTTTGCAGTACATCTTCAAAATATCCAAACAGATAATTTCAACAATGGACGGGAATGTAATTCCTCGATCAGTTTCGTCGTCATGGCCATACACTAATTAATAAGGATTTCAATGCCAATGAATCACCAGTCAACAGTTCACGATGCGCACGATGTTGAGTCCCGACTGACAACTGCGCAGGAAAGTTGAGGGTTGTATTCGGTTTCTTGTCAACAGATACGTCCACACATGCAGACTTGAGACAAATTACTTGTATCTTATCTCTGTGTTTCCCATTCGTTTGGGAAACAGAAAAATTGTATTTTGTCTCCGCAAACACGCAGACTTGTCGACCAACTGTCGGCGGATAGCCGGCAGACTAGCTGGAAACATCTCCAGATACAACAGAAAACACCGTGGAGACAGTCGGCCAATAGTGTACAGACACGTCTGCAAGTGTGGACGAGGCTTTATGTCTAATGCATGTATAGTCCGTTCACTTTAAACTGAGTACTCCCCAACACTTATAATATCCAAAAACTGTATTTTATTGAAGTCAAAAATGTTAAGTTCGAAAGTTGTGAAACGTTTACACTGGTTTTTAGTTGCCTGGAAGTTTTCATATTACAAATAGTAAATATTATTGCATAATGGTTGAAAGAAAATGCAAGCAGTGCTCACTTTATACTGAACCGTTTATAATCTGTTATAGACTATTCACGGTGAAAAGAGCATTGCTTAAATTTTTTATTGCGCTGTTTTGCATCCATCTTAGCTATTTTCAATATGAAAACTATCACGAATCTAAAAACCAGTGTGAACGTTTCATCACACCTGAAATTAACCACCTGAGGCTCCAATAAAATAGAGATTTTGGTTGTTTAAAATGTTGAGGAGTGCTCAGTTTAAAGTGAACGGCCTATATAAACGATTGCTTAAGGGCGCCGCCAACCTGCGCGTTAGATACTTAGAAATGACGGAGTTATTAGGGAGACCTTGAAGCGCATTTCAAATATCACATCGCCACGACTAGCCCAGCGCAAAACTAACGTCTAAGATTCCCAAACTTCAGTGCTCGTTTCTATCCGAGTTTCGCATACGTCCGTGTAGTACGACCGTCTGAAAAAAATCACATTTTTAGCTATTTTTGAGGGCTTCGAAACGATTTTTTTTAATGATGGTGGTATCTTTAACAAAGAAATTCCGCCCTCCGAAGTGTTTCCTTTTCGTACATTGGCACAATTGACATATGTAGAATATTTTTGTAAAAAAAAAGTATTTCCCTGTACGTCACAATGCATTTGAAAGAGAGAGGAAGATTTTGGTCAGCACTTAGCAGCGAGGTCTTTAGCGTTGGTGAGGGGTGACATGAGGTGAATATGGAGCAGCACCGGATTGAGGGTGCGGAGGAGGAAACGGGAGAGCCCCGAGAAAACCCGCCGACCAACGGCATCATCCGGCTCGTTTTCGACAAGCGAAAATCCGGGGACCGACCCCGCCGGGAATCGAACCCGAATCGCCTTGTTGGGAGGCGAGAGGTCTGACCCCTCGGCCACCGCGGCCCTTACAACATCGCATTTGAAGCGCTTAGGCGGCGCCCTTAACCTAAAATATATATAATTATTCTTTAATTTTTATTGAGCTTTGCGAGTTGTCGACATTGAGGTCATTAGAAACAGTTACACACAACTTTACACAAGTACAGGAACTGGTAAAAGTACCGGCCATGGCCTATGTTAAATAACCACTTTGAAATCGGCCGGGGCGAGTTCCGAAAACCATGCAAACAAGAAATCAGGCTGGCCGGTGCCGGGTTTCGAACCTTGGACCTTCCGAATTCGAATCCAACGTGTTCCATTGAGCCATCTTGGTTGGTAAGAAATCAATCTGTATTTACAGTTTAAAATTACAGCACTGACTAAATTAATGTTATAAACTAGCTGCCGAAATGTAGCTACCACCTTGCCACAAAATACGTTGCATTCCGTCCCCGGGCTAGACTTATCATTTTAAAAAATGGCTAGCGATGCTAGCTGTGCCGTTATGTTTTGTTTGTACATTGCAAAGCATTTTCGCGTTTTTTTAAACGCGCATAACTACGACCACAGAATAAATAAGTAGTATTATTTATTCTGTGCTACGACTCTACAATTGAAAAACAATTCGCAACGCAGTTTTACATTTAACGTTCAACAATTTTATGTTTTTACCTTCTGTGCAATTAGTTCAACTTGTTAATTTGTACACAATACTGTGTAGTGAGAGTGAGAAAGACAGACAGAGAGGGCGAAGGAAAAGAGTGAGAGAGGGAGGGAGAAGCACTGAATTGTGGTTGAGACTAAACGAAAGTGAATTATGGATGCTCGAGAAAACCATGTGCAGAAATCGATTTCTGTCTATTTCCTAGCAAATTTCGTGTCAGTAAAAATCCTAAAAGATTATTTTTGGTAATTTTTACCGAAGTCTTTTTATATTCTACCGCAGAATCTCGTAATTCAACTGTACGCACGCGTGTTATCTGTAACTGGAGTAGCATATTTACCAGTATAGCTTACATGATGTCCAGGAAAAGGCGCGTTAAGAAGCATACCACGCGAATCGTGGGCTAAACTGGAGACGAAAATGTTTGTGGCAACATGTTATACGATGACTTTTTACATTCACAGTGTGGCAACACTGCACGGAGTAAGTTACCTCGTGCGCTCCACATCCAAGTATTATTTCATGTATCTTATGTCAAGTAAACGTAGAATCAGGTTTATACTGCTCGGGGTTTTATCTTGCACCCATAATATACAATACATAGCTGTAATAGTTAAATAAATAAATATATGTGGAACGCAAACATGGACTAACTACAGTGCCTTGGTGCCACATTGTGTAAATAAAATGTCACCTACAACATTTTGCCGCTAATATTTCCGTCTCCAGTTTAGCCCAGGATTCGCGTGGTGTGCTTATTTTGCCGTTGTTTCGAGGCTATATACAGGATGAGTCGGGAGGAAAGGTACATGCTTTGAGGGGTGATGTTACTGGTGATTCTGAACAAATGTTTCTAACATATGCCCTTTTCTCAACAGTTTCAGAGAAACCTAATGAAAACAACAAGGAACGGGATAAGTGCAGGTGACGGTAAATCACGTTACTGTTATCTTGTGTGTAATTTTGTACATTTCCACACGGTGGAACTCTAGGCATGGCGCAGTTGTTTACCTCAGTCTCTGTCCTACAGTGCTTGCCCTAGTATTGGGAACTACAGTGTTGTTACGTGTACAGTGAATACAGTTCAGTGTAGTCAAAAGTTCCACGGGTCTTCGCACATGCCGAGTATGATGACATGATGTTTGTCTACGGTTCCTCCGATGGGAATTCCAGAGTCGCTGTTCGTGAGTACGAACGACGATTTCCTAATCGCAAGAGTTCCAGATAGCAGGGTGTTTAGCAGTGTGTTTGCAGAATTGCGTGACCGTGGTACGCTTCCCAGCGTAAATGTTGTAACCGAACGTCCCATACAACAAACTCTTATGAAGTTGAGAACATTCTTCAGGTACTAAAACGCAGCCCAACAACTAGCTCGAGACGAATTACCGCTCAACTTGGCCACCGAGGTCACCTGATCTTACCCCATTGGGTTACTGTGTGTGGGGTTGGCATAAAAGCGAAGTCTACACGCGCAGGGTGGACACAAAGAGAGGAACTTCTCGCTCGTATTTGCCATGCTTGTGCTCAAATAAAGCAGTGTGCTAATGAGCTCAGATCAGCAACACAGCAGCTGTCTATCAGAGCAGCAAAATGCATTGAAGTTGGTGGTGGAGTGTTTGAACATGTTTTGTGCGGAAATGTACACAATTAAAAAAACATACGATAACAGTATCGTAATTTACCGTCACCTGCACATTTCCCGTTCCTTGTTTTCATTCGGTTTCACTGAAACGGTTAAGAAATGGGCATATATTTATTAGAAACATTTTGTTCAGAATCACCAGTAGTATCACCCCGGAAAGAATGTACCTTTCCTCCCGACTCATCCTGTATACAGGGTGTTCCTAAAGGTTACCGACAAACTGAAACCACGGGTCGGGGGCACTACGCAGTGTCAGAAAAATATAGGAACCTTGGGTCTCCGATGCACCGTTTTCAAACTACAGCCTAAATACTGTAGCCAATAAGACGTGAGCGCGCGAACTCTGACTCGTGCCGCGGAAAGCGTTGTTGCCAGATCGTCGATATCTACTGTGATCATAGCTGGTTTAATTAGGGAAAGGCGAACCAAGTGTGAAGTCACTGCAGACAGCCGAAGCTTTAACTGCTGTTCGTGGCCTGGTGAGAGTGGTCCACTCCTGGTCCGGAGACCTCGGTTCGAATTACGTACAAGACACCTTTTTGTTAAATTTGTATTTTGA
>PNEQ01094560.1:0-11741 GCA_003012365.1 Medauroidea extradentata | reverse complement strand
GAACAGCAAGTCTCGTGCACAGATCCGCGTTGAACACTACAGCGTTGCAATATCGCAGCAAACGGAAAAATAAAACATACGTTCGTAAAAGATGTTAACAACACAACATGAGTATCTGCGTTTAGATGCCATTGGTAATAGTAGATAAACAGAAACTTTTTAAAACATTAAAAAATAAAGAAATGTTCTGTAGAAAACTTGGTGTGCACGTGCACCTGTGCACTTTAACACCGGCCGCTACTGGTTGTGCATGAGAAGTCTATTTTTGTATAACTGCCAACTCGTATAGAGCAAAAAGTAATTCAAATCCTTTCGAAAATATTTCATTAAAGTTTGCACAAAATATTTCTCGAGTTTAAGAGAGCCTGCTACTAGTAATGAATAGACCTATGAATAAACTCTCAAATTCGAAATGATAAAATAAATAAATAAATTTATATGCTGCTTAAATTCATTTTCAATATACCTTCGCCGTCTTCGTTTCTCATTTGTTTCGCCAACTGGAATATTGCAGCTGATACAAATCTTTTGTACGTCTTGAGAACACACATTTGCAAATAATTACAAAATGTTTTTTATGATAATCATAGAATTCTATGATTCCAACTCAACTACTGCTTTCACAGGGAAACTCGTGTCCATGCGCGCTAACTTAGGCCTACACGTATAATTTAACTTTCGCAGTGGAGAGGTCTCTGTGGTGTTATCCACGGTAGATTTCGCTCTACAGGTGCTTGTGCTCGTACAAGAAATTTCCACAGTATGAAAATACAAGAAGTTTACCTGTCGCAGTAGAGATGTATATGCGCGATAATCTGCGATAGTGTTCGCTCTGGTGTAGAGTAGCACAGTGTTGTCTTGTTGTAAGACGGAATGCGGTCACTTATCGAATAGTAAAAATTTTTACTTAAAACTACAAAACATGCACGTTTTTACACTTTCTATTATATTCATATAAATGTATTTAGTATTAAAAGCATCATTGTGATTCTCGCCTGCAGACATTTCCTACAATGTTTTCTGCCATGGCATTAAGTAGACTAATCACGTTAGTCGTACATTATATTTCATTCATCTATCCAGGCCATGATCTTCCAGAGAGGTTTTTTTTCAACATGTACATATAAACTCTACAGTGAGTTGAGACTTACATTTAGCCTGTAAAAACAAGAAATTCTTTCGAAAGGGCAAACAAATTTACACAAACTATTTATACAGCTGAGAAATTTAAATACATTTGTGGAATTTACGAGTTTCAGGTAAGTTATAGAGAATATGTTTTTAAAATAACATTACTAGTAATTAACAAAAATGCACAATGCCTCTTAGCACTACTAATTTTAAAAAATACACCATTCCTCTTAGCACTATTAATTAATATACACCATGCTTCTTAGTACTGAAACAGGAGAAGTAAATTAGTTAAAATATTTTCCCTACAATAAACAGTATTTTATTGTACTGTAAGGTATGTGCTACAATTAATATATCTTTATGACCTTAGTATTTCGGGCGCGCCTTTTTAAAATAAACACAAAAATCATACCAAGTGTATGTTTAAATTTCCAGCCAATCCCTTCGCAAACTCCACTCCACGAATGCTTATTTTTTTTATTTGCAAAATGTGTACAAAATAATCAAAAGCTGTTATGTAGTTTCTGCACGAAGACCCTCACGAATCGCTGCAGTGACCCACACGGAGGAGGGGGACAGCTGGTCCGTCTCAGGGAGGGAAGGAAGGTTGGGAGACAGGAGTAGGGACGACCCTCTCTCCTCCGGAACCGGGGATGAAGCAATTCGGAGAAACACACAATCGGATAAGTGGCGGTCCCCCACTTAGTCCCGCTCCTTCCCCGGGCCTCCGCAATAACACAGTAGATTAGGGTAGGTTAGGAAAAACATCCAGGACGCCATTTTTGAATCGCTCCAAGCAGACGCGTAAGCAGCAGGAGTGACAAGTGGGGGGAATTAGGCCCGCGGCACTACACAGCTAGAGGAAACTTTCTCACCCTCTCGGGAGCTTAGTGCTCTCTTCAGCCTCCCCAGTGAAGAAGTGCGAGAGGTAGAAAGATAGTCTAATTACAGTTACACTGGGAAGCACGGTAGTGGCTTCTCGTTCACATACATACAGCGAAAATTAGGTAATTAGCTAGAACAAGTAACAAAAAAAAAATTTTTCTCTTTCAAACTGATCTTCACTCAGTAAATTAGTTCATTAACACAGTAAAACCTACATTCCGCACTGTATTTTTTTCATTCTAATTTCTAACTCACTTCTTATTTATAAATTACTTTAAATTCACAGTAAAACCAGTATAATAAACTTGGGAACTAAACTTTGTATAAACTTAATATTGCAAACACTTGACAACAAATACTAGTATTTTTGCCCCTCTAAGCAACAAAATTCCCTGGATACTTGCAAAAAAATTCAGAGTGTACCAGACAAGGCGCAGTGCTGGAGGTGGGCTAGCAGCGAGGCTACAGTTTGAACTCGCCTGACCCGAGGAGTACAAAGAGGCGCGCGGCGCAGGGGCTGTGTCTTTGTGTAACAGGTAGACGCCGGCTGCCCTCAGGCCGCAACATTGTTCGTCTTGGCTGCAAGAAGCCTGCCTTCTGACAGATGGTGCAGGATGACAAAGACTAGACAGAACAACGACTCGCAGCCTGTTGGGGCGGGGGACCTCAACAAGACAACTAACCAAAACGGACAACATAACAGACACAGACAAGCAGGAGGACTTCGAAAGACAAAGAAAGGAAAAAGAAATATGGGACGCCCCATAGACACGAAACTCGAACCCTTGACCACCACAAACAAGTATCAGGCACTGTCAGACACTCACAATGAAAGAGAGACAACAGTCACTGAAGTAACAAGGAAAAAAGAGCAAACAAGAAACAGACAGGACCCCAGACAGACGAAAAGAACAGACACAGAAACCAGAAACGAGACAAACGAAAACAGACACATTTCTGGCAGCTCACAACAGACAAAAATCGCTGATGATGATGCCAATTTCATGGTGCCAATCATAGTTGACAAAGCAATAGACTACAACAGACTCATCTCACTTCTCACAGCAGAAATTGGCAAGCAGTATAAGATAACCTTTACACAACAGGGAATCAAGGTACTGACAACTACACACGACTCATACAGGACAACGAAAGAACCACTGAAGGAACAAGGAATCAGTTTCCATACGTACTGTCAGCGACCATTGACTTGGAAACAATCAGACAGGAGCTACAAGACAAAGGAATCCACCTCCAGTACCTTGAACAGTTCACAGCAAAAACTAGACAAGGACAGGAACAAACTGTACGAAAACTGGGAATATTTAAAGTTATCGTACCAGACTTCGAGAAAGACATACTGTACAAATTAGACGTCATCAACAACACAACAGTGTACTGGGAAGAGTACATACCAAGGAACGATAACATGCCACATTGTGCGAACTGCCAAAGATGGGGACACACAAAGAACAACTACGCCTGGCCAGCAAGATGCTTAAAATGCAAACAGACGGACAAGAACGAGTACCATGACTCAAAGACTTGCACGAAACCAAGGACTGTACCAGCACAATGTGTAAACTGCACAGGAGATCACCCAGCAAACTTTAGACAGTGCCCAGCATACTTGCAAGCAATAACAAACAGAAAAAAACAAAGACAAGCGAACATGACAGAAAATAAGAAACAGATGACAACACAAAACCTACAGGACCCAAGAGAGTTTCCAAAAATCACCGGAAATTACTGGCAGAGAAGACAAATTCCACTACCAGAACAGAAGCAGACAGAGACAAGCTCAAGCACAGAAATCATGCCACCTCCCCCTCCACCCCCACAAAAGACACAAAAACCAACCCCACCCCCTCACAAGCCCTCACAAACACCTCCGTCCTCCAACAAACAATCACACCCACCACCTCCCCCACCAGATCCAACACAGAGACAGACACAAGACAACACACAAGCACAAGAAATAAATGAAAAAATACCATAACAAAAGCCACCGAGACTGCTCAAGAGCTAAAGGAACTGATAGACTTCCTACACGACCCACTAATACTGGACATACTCACGCACTTTACACTGTACATGGAGCTGGCCAGAAAAACAACAGACAAAGGACGAAGATGCAGGATCATATTGGAGTCCATAACGACCTACCTGGCGGAACACTATGACTGAAAGACAAATGCCTCCCACCTTACGACTCATGTACTGAAATGCCAATGGAGTAAGGACACAAGTCTATGAACTTGAGCAGACTATAGAGAGATACAGACTAGATATACTACTTATAAACGAAACAGGACTAAAACCACATAACAGACTAAACATTTACAACTACGACATATACAGAAATGACCAAACACACCGACAAAAAGGAGGAACAGCTATACTTATTAAAAATACAATACAACACCACCAAATTACAATACCAGACCCAGAATACATGGACGCTACTGCAATCTCAGTACAAACGGCAGGTACTAGAATCACTTCCATGGCAGTGTACAGATCACCGGGAAACCCTCTTACAGACGAAGACCTTGACATACTAACAACACATTCTAAAAACTTATAGTAGCAGGAGACCTAAACAGTAAGCATAAAGCCTGGAACTGCAGACTGACAAATACACAAGTACACAAACTTAAAGAGCATATGGAACGACACAACTACTTCATAACAGCACCAACTGAACAATCATACTACCCCTCACAAATAAACTTATAGCCAGGTATATTAGACATTACTTTGCACAACCTACCACATAACATGAACCTTACCGTGCTCAATGAACTGGACTCAGACCACTTACCAGTACTGTGCGAGATACAACTACGACCAAACAACTGTCAAATGACAAAAAGAAAAGGCATTCCAATACATGGCTGGGAGGCATTCAAAAATATACTAACAGATACACTGCGAGACCCAATACCAATACAAACAACAACAGACATAGACAATACGATAAAAATTCTGAATGTCACAATAAATTACACAATGAGACAAACAACCACAACAAGACCAAGACCACTATTTCGTGACTACAAACACATACCAGAAGTAGACTACTTAATAGCACAAAAAAGGGAAGCGAGACACATATACCAAAGAGCCCGCACTCCGGTCAACAGAGCTGATTACAATAGGAAAAAAAGCACAAATGAGACGCAAACTTAACGAACTACGAAGACAATCCTGGGTCACATACGTAAGTGACACATCAGATGACATAAACAAAATATGGACGATTACAAGACAACTCTTGGAAAACAAAGAAACTGAGTACACCAGCAATCATCACAACAGATGGACCAATATACGACCCAAAAGGAAAAACCGAGGCTATAGCCGACACACTTCAAAGACAATCATAGCCAAATGAAAACCCACAAGACAAACAATTCACAAAAGACATAACAGAACAATTTCAATATATTTTACAACAACCAAACCGAACACCACCTAACTAACAGACAATGCAGAAATTATCCGAAACATAAACACACTACCCAAAAATAAAGCTCCAGGACCAGACAGAATAACAAATGAGATACTACAACAACTACCAGACAGTGCAGTAAGATTTCTGACGGTCATATTCAATGCTATACTAACTCTACAATACTTCCCACCTACGTGGAAGACAGCATTAGTAGTGACAATACCGAAGCCAGATAGAGACCCACTTATGGGAGATGCAAAGCAAAGTGGCTGACATCTGGTGGTCAACTTCTGAACCTTCGGAATGGTGATGCCGACTGCAGACGCTATATTGTACACTTGCGTAGCAGAGCAATTTATAGTCTATAAATAAATACTAGGCGGCAATAGTACTGTTCTTCGTTGTAAAAATAAACGAGTTTTATTAAACATATGTTTCTATATGTATATAAGGAGCACTGTCGATAGGTAACAATGTAAAAATATAATTACGAGTGTTGACATTTTCACACATCGCAACTTCTGCCAATCTAATTGTATTCATATTATAAACAATATTCTCGAAACTAATTCTGTATTACCTATTTGTATTTTCTTTTCCAATTTCCGTATGTATTGTAGTAAACACGTTTCTTTCATTATACTGGTTTATTTAGAACTAACGAGTTTTGTAGTTTTTCAAACAGATTATATTAATTTTTCTGTCTTAAAAATTGTATTTTTCGAATAACAAAATTGGTTACTGCTACTCTCTCTCCATGCGGCTTTATTCCGCGTCGCTTCTAATGCACACTTCAATGAACAATATGGGATATATTAAACAATTTATTACATATTTTGTATTAAATAGTTCGTCGTGTTCAATATTTGTTTTATATATATATTAATTTTAGCCTGCATTTAACCACACGAGTCCTTAAAAATTAAAATTAACTCGCGTTTCCGTTGCCACGCATACTAAAAATACGTTTCTATCACCATTCCGGCCGTCTGGACGACGTGACAGTGCTGCTCCTAGCGTTGCTTTGCATCTCCCATACCATCAAACAGAAGACCCATAAGTTTATTAAATACAGCTAGCAAACTATTTGAAAAGATACTAAGGAACAGACTGTAAACAGAAACAGAGACAAACAATACACTACCGAATATACAATACGGATTCAGAGAACACCACTCCACAATACACCCACTGACGATGCTGACAGAGGATGTAACACTTACTTTTCAAAAAGGACATGAAGTAAAAGAAAACCACAAAGACGGAGCTTACACACTGACAACTTTCCTAGATGTTGAAAAGGCTTTCGACAGAGTATGGCACACTGGACTACTCTACAAAATGACAACACAAGGCTACAGTGACTGCTACATAAAGCTACTACACAACTACTTGACAGAGAGGAAACTGAAAGTCACACTAGACAGGACGGAATCAAAAGAGAGACAAGCAACTGCTGGAGTCCCACAAGGCCATAGAAAAAATAAGGTGTTACGCACAAGGCTCAACATTATCACCACTACTATACAGCACATATACAGCTGGCATACCACAGACAGTGGGCATAACGACATTGATGTTTGCAGACGACACATTAATATACAAGACAGAAAAAACCTGAGCTACACACCTTGGCACTACAACACCACCTAGACAAACTACAAACATGGCTTCAAAAATGGAGAATTAAAGTAAACACAGGGAAATCAGCCTCGCTAGTCGTGACAAGGAGAATGACAATAAGACCACACAACAACTTGATGTTATTCGGAGACGAAATACCATACAAGAACACTACAAAATACCTGGGACTAACAATAGATGCAAACTTACATGGCAAGAGCACACAATAAAGATCAGAGGAAAAGATACAGCTACATTCAAACAACTTTATGCATTATTCGAAACAAAAAACCTGACTAACAAAACGAAAACAACCATATATGTATCCATCATAAGATCAGCCATGCTGTACGGATGCGAGGTTTGGGGATATGCGGCGCTCTACCACATAGACTCACTACAAAGACTACAAAACAAAATACTGAGAGCTGCCATGGGAGCGACTATACTGAGACCAACAGACGAATTACATGAAGCAGCCAAAACCGAAAAAATACTACAAAGAATTACAGACAGAAATGCAACATTCTACAACACAAGACTGCATACCAACCCAAAAATAAGACAGCTAGGAACCTATGACATAGACCTAACACAAAAAGCAAGAAGCCCAAAACTAAAATTAATTTAAAAAATAGTAAAAACAAAAAGACACCCCAACAAACAAAAAACACTTCAAATAGGCAATTGCCAGAGAAAAACAAAGAAACAGACAAGAGAAGCAGATGCAGATACCCGGCTGTCAAAAAAAAACAGGAAGCAAGGCGGAAAGAGGAAAAATACAGAAAACACGATAAAAACTAACCAAACTTTAAGTTACAGAACCACACCATTTCAATCACCATCCACCACCAATATGACCAGATAATCAGCCTCATTCCAGTCACCAACTCACCACCACAAAAAAAAAACGGGCAAATTTAGAAACTTTACAAAATCAGCTGCAAAATTACAACAAAAGGCGGGCGCTCTTGTGGGCTGTACAGGGACCCTTGGAAACGAAAACCCAGAAAGGGGACAACAGCCCTCTTCATGGGCGGACAGACCTGATGGGCTTGAGTATGTTGCACGAGTGCACTGCAGAAGTCTGTGGACTAGACAACCCTGCACGCGGATGTGTACTGTTGACTCCGGGGCCTAAAAACCTTAATGGAGCCCAGGAGAGCATCAAAACGTGCAGGAACCATGTAACGGAGGGAGGGGGAGCGCACTGGGTGGGTCGCAGCCGGCCTGTACCGAGGTGTAAAAACTTAGATGGTGCCAGTTACGAGCGACCAAGCCGAGGGTTGCATACCCTAAACTTAGCTGAAGCAGAGGATCCTCCCGAAGGTCTTGCTGAGCTGGATGCTGTGCCATACTGTATTGGTTGGTCCGACGAGAGCCAGGTAAAACTGCCAACAAATCCGCCATAAAACTGCCATTACCGAACCAGGAAGGGGTGGATGAGTTTTGCGAAAAGCCTCGGCTTAGTAGTGCCACAGCAGGAAGCCTTTTTCCTGGCTAGGCTACCTGACAAGAGGGAGTTAAGGGAGGCCTGATAAGCTTCCTGGAATCCCTAAGATAGTGTAGGGCTTGGGTGACAGCAATGTTAACCCCGCACTGAGGTGGCATGTCTGCAGCTGGGCCTTTCCCCAGTGATAAGCGGCTGCGGCAGCAGGACGCCATTATGGATGTGACCCCAGTGCAGAGTACAACCTCTGTGTCCCCCCAGTCATACAAACAATCGAACAACAGTTCGCCCAGTCACCTAAAGTTCAGCAAGACCCCGAACTGGGACAGCTGTGCACGCAGCTGTTCCACTTGCTAGCAATCTGGCTTGACCCCAACAGCGCCCTAGAGGACAAGTGCAAGGCCACGATGGGCTTTGCATTGTCAGCCAAGAAAATGGGCCAGACCAATGCCACCTCCTAGGCAGAATAACAGACCTGCAAATAGGTCCCCCTCTAGTGCCAAAATCTTGTTCTGGAATGCAGCAGGCATCCGGAATAAAAAGCAGGAGCTGATAGATTACTTGACTCGCAACCAGGTAAAAATCGCGGCAATTAATGAAACCCGTTTATGCCCACAACACAGTTTCTCTGTCCCAGGTTACACTTGCTTTAGGAGGGACAGAGAAAATAATGCAGGAGGTGGTGTTTTAATTTTAATTAAAAACTCAATAAACTGCCACGCAGCAAAACAGCCTCAATTAAACACACTTGGAGCCGTGGGTATTAATTTAAAGCTCGGCGGCCAGTAAGTATCTCCCTATTCAATTTATCGTCCACCTGACCGCACACTTACGCGCGCGGATTTAAATGAATTAACAAACATATCCCCCCATCATATTGACTTTCGGCGACCTGAATGCAAAACACCCCACCTGGGGCTGCAGGGCACGGACAGCCAATGGAAATACATTATTTAATCACCAAACTAGGCACAATTACTTAATTCATGCGCCCGATGAAACTTCTTTTGAACTTACACAGGCAAATCACCAGCCTGGTATTCTAGACTTTGCAATAAGTAATGGCCTTAACATGACCTTTACACTAGAAGTAATACATGAATTGGCCTCGGACCATTACCCTGTCCACTTGAATTTTGATCAACTGGAAACAAACGGAAGGCCAATTAGAATAATTAAAGATTATAAACACGCAAATTGGGAAGCCTTACAAGAGTACCTGGACGAGGAAATTAATCTACAAGATCCTGTTAGCACCACAGGCGAGTTAGACTCTGCAATTGACCATATCATAGAGCTAATTCAATCAGGTATTAGCCAATTTGTCCCTGAAAAGACCCCAAAACCCCACAGTGATTCACGGCCCGATAATATTCGGCAAGTGATCACACTGCAAATACTACACATACTAAGAATTGCCAAGGCACAAAGTGAAGTTGAGTTCAACACCAAAGAAGCAAGGTCGGCTCGAAGAAGTACAGTAGAACCCCGATTTAACGAAATGCCATGAGACCCGAAAATGTTTACTCTAAATCGATGTTTCATTAAATCTGACTTCACTCCTCTCTGTCAACAAAAAAAAATCGATCCTCGCACATGTTTCGTTGGGATTAAAGGTAATTTTAAAAAATTATATTGGCTCAAAACAATAACAAAACGCATTTACCGTCAACAGGCAAGCCACAGTCGTGAAAAGAAAAAATATTGGCGAAAAAACTTCAAAAACTTTTAGTGCAACACTCGGCGAGCGTGCGGCTGGTGAGTTAGGTCGCCCTTGCGCGCCATCAACACGTGAGAAGTGTTAGGATGGTGAGAAATAAAAACGCAGTAGTTAACCCACAGCATCACGATACTCAACTAACTGCATGCTGCCCATTTTAATACTCCCAATCAGAGTTACAAGATAGTACAGAAAATAAACAAGCAGCAGTACATGCAATCTAACAAAACAAAACTTCTCGTGTACATAGCAACACAATAAATTTACCGCGCAACACTTCCCTTTCAATTTCATTGTGTTGGTCACGGTCGTAGAAGTACAGGTCTGGACCACGGTCTTAGAAGTACAGGTCTGGACACTCACATTCTCTTCAATGCTTTATCTTTGACCCTCTTATGACTGAACGAAACTGTTGGCACCAATATCGCAGTGGGGCTGTTGTGAAGAGAAGTTCGTTATTTTAATCAAAACTCAAGTGTTTAAATATATTCTGGTTAAATTTAAGTAAGTTTCTAATGTTTGTACTTTAAAAATATAATACATTGAATGTTGGAAAAATAATTACTAGCACGAGTGTGCTAGTGGCACCACCAGTTTTCATTCATTTTTGCTGATAGTAAAGGAACTAAAATCAGTCATAAGGGGGTCAATATTTTATAGCAGTGTCCAGACCTGAACATCTAAGGCCATGGTCTGGACACTCGCCTATCTACCAATGCTATTTAGTTGACCCTGTTATGACTGAAAGCGCCACTAGCAATGAAGGGTTGTTTTAACATTGCAGTATAGCATCGTACTAGCAGTTCTCTTAGCAGCTCCGACATGAGTTTTCTCTTTGTAGTCCCATTTACGCAATGTTAAAACAACTCCAGAGTGCCAGTGGCGCCAATCAGTCATAACGGGGTCAATTTTCAACTCAAGTGTCCAGACCTGTTCTTCTATGACCGTGGTGTTGGTTCAATATTTACAAATCAATTTGAAACTTTCGAATGGCATGCATATGAATACAAACACTTTCAAACATTATACAAGACCCAAACAGGTTACAAAATTAACATGCTTGTTTTTTGCCAATGACTTTGTCAAAATGTCAGATATATTATCTGTGGACAAATATTCTAAAATGACCTCCTTGTTTTGAACCATAGAGGTAATATATAGTAGAGGGAACATGACGTCACACATGTGTGTCCAACATGGTCTCGAGAATTTGGTGTCGCTTATTTCCCTGATAGCACAATCAGCTTGATTCAAGCTTGAATCAAGCTTGCCATGACAAGTCTGCAAGCTTGCAGCAAGCTTGTCATGTAAAGCCATAAGCTTGAATCAAGCTTGAATCAAGCTAACTAGTCTCCACACGACAAGCCTGCAGCAAGCTTGCCAGGAAAGCCTCATGCAAGGTTGCTGCAAGCTTGTAGCAAGCTTGTTTCGTACATGGCAGGATACAACTGTAAAAAATATGCTTGATTCAA
>PNEQ01094559.1:0-11741 GCA_003012365.1 Medauroidea extradentata | reverse complement strand
GATAAAACGACTTGTATTGTATATATTACCAAGGCAGCAATAACTCTCCCAAGAGCATTTGTAAATCGAAAACAATTCCAAGTCCTGTGGTGATAGGGGTTAGGCTTGATGTGTGCCATTTCTGTTACGTGGGCCGAGCGACAGGGAGGCGCATTATTGATCGGGCCTAGCCGACGGGGCAAGGAATTGGCCCTTTCAATACTAATTTAAATGTTATGTTATTTGTAACAAAATTGATAGCCTATGCATTGGAGCAACGGACATGTTTAGTTTTGTTTAAATTCATACATGTAATATTTTTAAAAATAATAGTTTATGTCAATGTGGATTCTATAAATGAAACAAAACGGTTGAGGTTTTAGTTAAAAGAAAATAACATTCCTGTGTCTGTTTTGAATACGATTGAAAATTACCTGTATAAGGAAATATAAGTTAAATTTTAAGATATCAAGTGTAATGCTGAGAAAATGCCTACTAATAAAGGTTAAGCAAACTTAGTCAAAATTGGCTGCTACATTAATGAAAGAACTCAATGAAGACAGCATGAGAGGAATCCTGTTTGATGATCCACCCCATACAGCACACAATGTTTCAGTTATGTTTCTGAAACGTTTCTGAAACTTTACAATGTATCATTAACATAACAATACATTTCAATGTTTCAGAGATATTTCAGAAATATTACAACTGTGTACATTCTCACTGCTTTATTTGCTCCATTTTACAAATAATATTTTTTACTCTTAGAGTAAATATTGGGTAGAGGGAGTATCCTCTATACATCTGCGTACGAAATTGTGTGTTCAACATGTATCACGTGACTTTAGTGAAATATGCGCGGGAGGTTTGAAATAATATTGAGAGACAAGATAATAATTGTTTAGTAATCACATCTATGTTGGGTTATTTTGGTACCTTATGAATTTATGAACTAAGGAGAGCACACTACCATATTATCGCATAGTATAATTGCATAGAAATTTCAGAACGACAAATGTAAACAATGTTTGTCACGTTACTGTTTTCCTTAACCCAGCTGTTTATAGTAAAAAGTAAATATTAGCTACATACTTACTATAAGGTTTTGAACTGAGATCTTGGTGACACCGCATGACTAAATATTTATTCTGGAAGGTAAGCCATGAGTTTAAAAAACACGACTGCATTTTTATGCCGATAAAACATAAATAAACGACACCAAACTCTCGAGAGTATGTTGGACACACGTTTGTGACGTCATGTTCCCTCTACTATATATTACCTCTATGATTTTACTAGTTTAATACTACAATCAATGTCATCCATAGAATAATAATAAAACAAACCTTATTGCTTTCACTGAATAAACAAAACATTATTATTGTCATTGGTACCAACACCATACTAATACATATACCACACTGCACCACATCTCCCCCTTTAAGTCATGTACATCACGAAATCTTTCAATTTAAATGGTGTGTATTTCTGCCTGTTGGAACTATGTGTGGGAACCTTCATCGTTAATTGGGGCTCCAATACTTCTGTTGTTTTGTCATCAGCCTACGGTGAGGACGCTGTAGCTGTTACTGGCCCCTTGTAACTCTCCGATAGTATACGTTGGGTCTCTGCTGCTGGCTCCTCACTCTGGCTTGCTGCTGATTCTCGGCGCAGTAGCTGGTCCACGTGCCTTCTATATACCTGATCATAATTATCTTTTATTGTATATATTGTAGTACCTTCTTTTGACTGAACTGTTCCCTGTATACATTTGTTCAATCCTGAATAGTTTCTGAAAAGAACCACTTCACCCACATTAAATTTTCTTATCATACTTTCATATTGCTTGGTGTTCAAGACTGGGTCTTCTTCGGCCTGTGGTATCACCAAATATGAAATAGTCCTCAGTCTTCGACCCATAAGCAATTCTGCTGGTGACTGCTGGTCTCCCTTACATGGCACAGTTCGTAAGGCAAATAATACCCGTGCTAACCTTGTTTGCCAGTCCCCCACTATAATTTTTTTTTAAATTTTCCTTGACTGTTCGCACCATCCTTTCGGCTTGCCCATTGCTAGAAGGATGAAATGGTGTTGTCCGAATCAGCTTGATTCCATTCTTCAAAAGAAACTTTTCATCTCCTTCGAAACAAATGCAGTTCCATTGTCTGAGACAACATATTGTGGTATGCCATGACAACTGAATATGTCTCGAAACTCTTCTAACTACACTAGCTGAGCTTACCGAGGATATTATCCTGACCTCCAGCCACATCGAATACGAATCCACCACTTTCAAGAACTGCTGTCCTTGAAAAGGGCCAAAGAAGTCTATGTGTAAATGCACCTTAGGTTTCATGGTGTCACTCCATGTAATATCCATTTTGGGGGGTTCTGATCGCATTTGTTGACATATAGTGCACCCTTCTACCACTCATTATCCATCTGTAGCCACCACATATAGCTTCTAGCTGAGGATTTGGATCTGACAATGCTATCATGGCTGCTATGCAAAACATTTAGTAACTGAGCTCTTAAGGTTGAAGGAATAATAACTCTACTACCTCATAGCACACAACCTCTGTCCATAGATAACTCATCCTTACGTCTTTTGTACGGTTTAAGTGCTTCTGAGATATTAGTGCTTGGCCAACAAAAGCAAACATATTTTTTTACCAGTGACAAAACAGCATCACCCTCTGTTGCTCTCTTGATGTTGGCAGCATCAACTGGAAAATCAGGCATAGCTTCTAGCATCAGTATATCACCGACCTCTGGAACCTGCGTCGTCATTTGCACTGGCAGTCTACTGAGTGCATTGACATGGCTGATGCTGTTCCCTGGCCGGTATACCAATTCATAGTCGTACATTGACAGCCACAGATTCCATCTTAGCGCTCGAGGGGACAAAATATCAGGGGTATATTTTGTAGGGTGTAATAACCGTAAAAGATGATCGGTTACAATGGTGAATGGACGGCCTGCTACATATTGTCGAACTTACTGACACCAAACATTACTGTTAAAGCCTCCTTGTCCACTTGAGAATAGTTCCTCTCGCTCTTCTGCAGAGTGCGTGATCCAAAATCTATTGGGGCTTCAGTTCCATCTTTCAGCACATGGGCCAAAACAGCTCCCACTCCATACTGTGAGGCGTCACATATCAATATTAATGGTTTCTGTCGATCATAATGAACAAGAAAACTCTTGGTTTTCCACTTCCAAGGTATTCCAAAGTCCAGTAGTCTGTTCAATGGTTCCAATATTGCTGCTTTGCCTGGCAAAAACCACTCACAGAAATTTAACAATCCTAGAAATGCTTGTAGTTCTTTACTTGATGTTGGAGATGGGGCCTCATAAATTGCTTTAATCTTTTCTTGTGTTGGATGTACCCCACCAGCATCTATACAGTAGCCCAAAAACACTACAGACTTTTTTTGCAAATTGGCATTTAGCTTTCTTTAACCCCACACTGTCTATTCGTCCTAGAACTTCATCAACTCTGTGCCAATGCTCATCTTCGTCTTGGGCAGTAATTAGGATGTCATCCAGCAATACCACTACGCCTGGTATTCCTCCTAGTAATGATTCAATCATTCGCTGGAAAATCGCAGGTCCACTACTTACTCACTGTTTAACCTTAAACAGGCCCTTCATTGTATTCATCGTCAGAACTTCGGATGTTGTCTCATCCACTGATAACTGTAAATAAGCCTCCTCCAAATCCAGCTTAGTGATTAATTTCCCTCCAGCTGGGTTCGAAAAGACCTCGTTCACAGTAGGCTGGGGATATGCACTAGGTTTACTTACTGTGTTGACAATGCACTTGTAATCGTACAAATCCGTATAGACCCATCAGCCTTCCTAATTGGTACAATTGGTGTCGCCCATGCTGAAAATGTTACTGGTTCCAAGACTTTTCGTTCAACCAATCTGTCTAACTCTGTAATTACTTGGTCTCGAAGTGCAAATGACACTGAACGATGTTTCGACAAAATTGGTTTAGCATTTGGCAGTAGCACTAGTGTTACAGGAGGTCCTACACACTGCCCCAGCTGACCTCTTGCAAAAACATTAGGATATTTGCTAACTATCTCAATTGTTTTTCTTTTGTGTAAGATAGAGAAAACACCTATTACAGATATTCCTAGTGGTTCCAACCAATTTCTACGCAACAAGCTTGGACCACTGCCATCCACAGCTAGCAAGGGAAGGATTGTCTCTGCCGATTTGTTTTTTACTCTTACCAGTCGAGACCCCAAAACTCGTAACTTTTCTTTAGACCAAGTGTGCAATACCATGTTGGTTTCTTCCAATTGTGGTCCTCAGGCCACAATTGTCAGAATGTTTGCCAGCTAATGATGGTTTGCCCTGCACCAGTGTCAATCTCCATGTTATGACTCTTCCCATCTAACCATACTTGCATGATTATTGGGCCACGTCTATTGTTTGCTGTGGTATCTAGGCCGCGTCTATTGTTCGCTGTGGCCTCCAGGCCGCGTCTATTGCTCGTTGTGGTATCCATTTGGAACAAACTGTGTAAAGATTCATCTGCATCCTCAGTTGTCTCTGTCTGCTCCGATGTCTTAAATGTTGCTGCTGCAACCTTACTTTACCAGCTCGTTTCTTAGCTAAGCCGGCACGCACCAAGTGACCTGACTTCTCACAGAAAAGACAAACTGTCTTAATATGCCTACACTCATCAGGATCGTGTTCTCCCAGGCACCTCCAGCATGGTTTCTTTGTGTATCTGTATTCTTTGGTGGCTTGTTTCTCCGTAATTCCTGTTCTCCTAATATGTACATTTGATTCTTGAAACGGTTCGCGCCTTTCTTCTCTCTTACTACTTTAAGGTTACTCTTCAGTTTGTGTACTGACACACACTTTCTCAGCACCTACCCTGATAGTCTCAACATTCTTTTCTGTAGTCTCAATTGCTGTTGCTAAATATACTGCCACTTTAAAAGTAAGCTTCTCTTTAGAAAGAAGTGCGTGTTGTACAGTTTTGCCTCTTACTCCGCACACTAACCTGTCTCTCAAGATGCTGTCCAAGTTGGGGAAATTGCAGTGGATCAATAACTTCCGAAGCTCAGCTACATACTGTGATACAGTCTCTCCCACACCGTGGTCTCTCTTATGGAACCTAAACGATTCCACAACCTCACTTGGCTTTGGATCGAAATGATTTCCAAGTGATGTAAGAACTTCCTTCAACGCAGCTTCGGATGTCGACTTCGGAGCTATTAACGATGTTACCAGTCCATAAATTTCTGCACCTGCAACGGTGTAAAATATTGCTTGTTGTTTCTCTTTGTTTTTCACTTTATGTGCTAGAAAATGAAACTGTAGATGCTCCAAATAAATTTTCTACGAGTCACGACCTGGTACGAACTCGCCAAATTTCGATATTTGCTCTATAACTCCCCAGCTCTAGATAATGCCAAAAGCTAATTAATTATTCATACTTACATTTTCCTCATCGCCACTATTGTGTACATTCTCACTGCTTTATTTGCTCCATTTCACAAATAATATATTTTACTAGTTTAATACTACAATCAATGTCATCCATAGAATAATAATAAAACAAACCTCAATACAATCACTGAATATACAAAACATTAATATTGTCACTGGTACCAACATAATACTAATACATATTCCACAGTACACCACAATTACAATGTAACATTTCAATCTAAATGTTTCAAATAGGTCTGCGAAACATCAAGTTCAGATGTTCGCTGCAATGGTCGCAGGTTAATTACAGGTAAAATATTATAAATTACAATTATTAAAAACTACATTTTTTGGATATTGGTAGCTGTCACATTGCTCGTTTTTCAAGGCACTGTGTGTTAGAAATGTTTTTTTTAAAACATAACTTACATTGTTCACTGGTAAATGTTAATGTGGTCTCGGGTGTGGACCACTAACTGTGTGAACTGACAAGTGGGCTACAGTGAGTGAAACAACCGCGGCCGTGATAATGTACTTATTGACATGTAGACACTGCTACATTACATTGTATTACATAGCACGCTACTTACAGGAAAGCTCTTGCAGCCACTGCTAGGGCCAGACTAAGCGTTCCTCCCCGGTCTTGCTGGGGTCAGGCAGCTACTCCGCCGGCCGGATGCACTCACCCCTCCGCAATCCTGCGGCCCGCTGCGCAGCACTGCGTGATGTCAGCACGCGCTGAAGGTCCGTGCTACATGCTGCAGGTGGCCGCTACAGCACCTCCTTCCAGTGATGTGACGAATCATGCGAAACCGCCCTGTAGGGGTCTGGGAAGCTGACACGCGGCCCAGTGCGGGTCACATTAGGTGTAGGACCTCGATGTATCTTGCCGGGAGCTGGGGTTGCTGGGGGACTGGTGCTACTGTGGGAAGGGGTGCTGCAGGGCCTGCTGGTTCCTGGTCTGCCAAGACATAGGCAGGCTTGAGTCGATTGATAGAGACCGTGGTACACCTGCCGTGCATCAGGAGAGTCGCTGTCTTCGGAGTTCGGTCGAGGACTTGGAAGGGGCCCTCGTATGGTGGGTGGAGAGTCCCCTTAGACCCCTCTCAGCATACGAACACCTCTGTGGCCGTTTGGAGGTCCTCAAAGACAAATGGTTTGTTCCCACCATGGTGTGAGCCAGGGACAGGCCGGAGGTCCCTGAAGTGCAAGCGGAGATCTGTCACCAGGCTTGAAGTGTCGACCAGTGGAGCATCAGGGTGGGCACTGAGGAATTCCCTTGGAAGCCGTAGTGGCTGGCCATAGACCAACTCTGCTGCAGAAGCTTGGAGATCTGCTCGCCAGGCGGCCCTGATGCCGAGCAGAACGGCCGGTACGATGTTAACCCAGCACTCGGTGTTGTGGCAGTGGATGGCTGCCTTGAGCTGACGGTGCAATCTCTCCACCATCCCGTTGGAAGCCGGATTGTAGGCCATTGTATGGAAATGGGTCATGCCCACCAAGACAGTCAGGGCCGTAAACAGGGAAGACATGTATTGCCGGCCCTGGTCGGTGGTGATCCTCAGGGGAATGCCGAAACGTGCCACCCATGTGGTGTAAAAAACTCTGGTGACCGTGGCCGCTCCGATGTTTTCGACCGGCACTGCCTCTGGCCAGTGTGTGAAGCGGTCGACCATGGTGAGACAATAGGAGAAACCTTGGGATGATGGCAGGGGTCCCACCAGATCGGTGTGAACATTGTCGAACCGGGACGAGGGAGGTAAGAAAGACCCTACCGGCGAGGAGACATGATGGAAAATCTTCTACCGTTGACATGATAAGCAGGAACATGCCCACTGCCTGCAGTCCGATTTCATGGAGGGCCAGACGAATCGTTGTGCAACCAATCGCACTGTAGCCTTGATGCCTGGGTGAGCCAGGCGATGTACAATATCGAAATCAGCTCGGCGGAAATTCGGTGTCAGGAAGGGTCGGGCCGTCGAGGTGGACTGAGAGTCTGGGATCTTGACCTTCACCAATTTAAGACCAGTGTCTTGCAGCAGGAACCTCAGCAACTCCTCATCATCTACCTGGGACTGTGCCAGCGCTTGGTAGTCGAGAGGGGCGATGATTGAATCCAGCCGGGACAGGGTGTCGGCCACCGTATTGGCGGAGCCAGGGATGTGACGAATGTCTGTTGTAAACTGGCTGATGAAGTCTAGATGCCTGGCCTATCGTGTGGAGCACTTGTCAGGGTTCTGGACGAAAGCGAAAGCTAGAGGCTTATGGTCCGTTAGAATGATGAAATCGCTGCCCTTGACCATGTAGCGAAACTGCCGTATGGCCAAATATATGGCAAGAAGCTCCCTGTCGTAGGCCCCGTATTTCTGCTGTGCTGGGTTCATCTTAGCTGAAAAGAACCCCAATTGTTGCCAGTGTCCATGGACCTGTTGCTGGAGTACGGCCCCGACCGCAAAATAGGAGGCATCCGTCACCACGGCCAGGGGGGCATCAGGCACAGGGTGGGCCAGCAAGGCTGCAGAAGCAAGGCTGGCCTTACAATCTTCAAAAGCTTTACCACTGGTAGCTGTCCATGTAATGGGATCTTTGCCTTTGATTGTGCCACACAGGAGCTCGTGCAAAGGAGTCTGTTTTTCGGCAGCCCCAGGGATGAACGGTCTATACAAGTTTATCATGCCTGTGAATTGGCGCAACTGCTTGGTGGTGTTCGGGATAGGGAAGTCCAGGATAGCCTGGACCTTTTCCAATAACAGTTGGGAGCCATCAGCCGAGATGGTGTGCACCAAAAATGTGACGCGGGACTCGCAAAGGACACACTTGCCAGGGTTGATGAGGATTCCATAGGTCGTAAGACGTTCAAAAAGTTCGGTCAGGTGTCGCAAATGTTCTTCCTGATTCTTGGATGCCACCAAAATGTCATCAAGGTAACATACACTAAAGTCTAGACCACGAAGGACCTCGTCCATAAACCGCTGGAAAGTCTGTGCAGTGTTGTGTAGACCAAATGACATGAATGGGAATTCAAACAGGCCGAATGGTGTAGTGATGGCTGTTTTGGGGATGTCACCAGGTGAGACAAGAATTTGACTGTAGGCGCAGACTAAGTCTATGGTGGAGAAGATGGTTGAGCCATGCAGTAAGTGGGAGAAGTCCTGGATATGTGGGATCGGGTACCTGTCATGTATGGTACGGGCATTCAGCATTCTGTAATCCCCACAAGGTCACCACTCGACTCCCTTCTTTGGCACCATGTGCAGTGGAGAAGACCAAGGACTGTCCGATGGCTGTGCAGTGCCCTGCCTGAGCATGGCCTCAAACTCTTTCTTGGCGAGGCGCAGACAGTCTGGGGCTAAGCGGCGAGGTCTGCTGTTCACTGGCAGCCCTGCGGTGTTATTGATATGATGCAGGGTGGTGTGCTGCACCGGGTGCGGGATCCCTGCAGGCCGGGTAAGACTGGCAACCTTGTGTAGCAACTCGGGGTGTTTTGATACTGCTGACGTGACTTGTGGCAATGGAACAAACTGAGGTGAGGGATGTAGTACTGTCCACCAAGCGTCCATTACGAATGTCGACAAGCAGGCCGAAATGATAGAGAAAGTCTGCTCCTATGATTGGCTTAGTGACTTCAGCCACTACGAATAGCCAAACCAAATCCCTTCTAAGTCCTAAGTTGAGGGTAAACGTTACAAAGCCACAGGTTGCAATCTGCGTGCCATTGGCGGCCACTTGGGAATAGGTTGACTGGGGACGCCTACCTGGCAAATGGGTACGTGGGTTGACACAGATATCAGGACCGGTATCAATGAGGTACAGTACCTTGGTATCACACTCCATGATGAACAAGCGGCGACCAGTAGGCAGGGAAGATTCGTCGGCCGCCATCAACGTGTCCCCTGGTCGTTTACCGACGGGTAAGTGGATGGATTCGTGCACTTGCTGGCCGCGTCCCCGAACCGGCGGTGGTACCAGCAGGCCCCTAGAGGGCTCTTACTGCGGGAGCGGGAGCAGCGTCTAACTGGCGACGAACTATCATTGCGGCTTCTGTGCTGGGCATTACTGGCAGCAGCTGCTGCGATCTCCTGCCGCAACATTGTGGTCATCTCCCCTATCTTTGCTGACATCAGCGCTGCCGTTTTGTCCATCATGGACTCCAGAGGCAACCGCAGCCGCCTGTGGTTGGGGGTGGTATCTGCAATGGCGTCCGCGAAGTCAGCCAATGAATCTAGTGGTGAGCTCACCTGTGTGGCAAGGATCGCCTGGGTTTATGATGGTGGGCGGCCCAGCCATAAGGAATGCAGGAGGTCATCGGGGATAGTCGTCCCCGCCAAACTGCGGAGGTGCTGCAGGAACTGGCATGGTCGTCTGTCGCCCATCTCCTCATGCTCCAACAGCTGCTACGTTTTCCTCTCTTGCGATGCACTTAACCTTTTGGTTAGTTCGGTCTTCAGCTTCTCGTACTTACCTGTATCTGGCGGCCGAGTAAGAATGTCACGCACTCCGGCGGCGTACTTACAGTCCAGATTGCCCACCACATAGTGGAATTTCATACTGTCTACCGTTATTCCCGCGATCGCGAACTGATTTTCCACTTGAACAAACCACATCTCAGGATCTGTGGGCCAGAAAGGTGGTATGCAGATGGACGCTTGGTCTACCGCTGTGGTAGATTGCTCTGGCGCTGGTTCCACCATAGTTGCTGCAGTGCACCCGAACCGCCCGAAATGCACTACTCACTTGTGGGAAGCGATGCGACGCGAGTGACGGCGCGAATTCGCGATTTGCCGGAAATTGTACGCGGATGCACGAAGTGGTCTAGAATGTCTTTGCTCCCCATATCCAGCGCAACGCGGCGCGACGCGGAAGAGAGTGATGCGGACTGGATACCGGTGGGGGAAGGGAGGCGGCGGCGCGGGTGACGGACGTCGTGGCAGGCTGGGGGCGGCGCGAAATACGGCGCGAATACCGGAATGCTGCGGAAGTTCCCCCACAAAGCGCCACGCTTACGAGCGACGTGAGTCGAAACACCCACTTTTTAGCGCGGCCCGAACTTGCTCGATCACATCGGGGTCACCAATGTGGTCTCGGGTGTGGACCACTAACTGTGTGAACTGACAAGTGGGCTACAGTGAGTGAAACAACCGCGGCCGTGATAACGTATTTATTGACATGTAAACACTGCTGCATTACATTGTATTACACAGCACACTACTCACAGGCAAAGCTCTCGCGGCCACTGCTAGGGCCAGACTAAGCGTTCTTCACTAGCGCCTAGATCTAGGACCTCCCAGCACAGTGGCGCATGCGCAGTGCCGCGTTCCTTCTCCTTGCCGCCCCTCTCGCGCAGTGTACCCCCTCCCTGCCGCTCTCCAACCAAGGTGTTGCCCTGCCATCCACCACCACCACCGCTTCCGTCGCAACGTACAACCATCAATTTGGTGAACATTTACACCATTATTTACTGCTAAAATGTTGGCATGCACATATTATACAATCAGTTACCAACACAAACGTACTTTGCTATGTTAAAACACGGAAGAGAAGCAGGCTAGGTGAAGACACACATTAGTAAAGTTCGTGTCAAATATGTTGAAGGCAGTTGCCAGTGCAAGATAAACTGCACTGAATACAAAGTGTTCACGTTTTTTCTCGTCGATTACACTGAATATTTGAATACATATTCATCATGTGTGCCGTGTAAACATATTTTCTGAAGGTACAAGCACAAAAGAGCAAATTTAATATAATAGCTCGTTATTGAAACACAAGCAAATGGTGGTGAAGAAGTGACAGTTAAATTGGGTTTTGAATCGCGGAAGCGTGCGTTGACTAAGAAAATGACCGAAAATAAACATTTCACACAAACAGAAGAACTCTCGGTAATAGAAAAACCTCCTTCTCTGGCACGTCTAACATTGCTGGCACTTCGGAAGTGTAGGAGTTCAGATATTAATCTGAAAACTACTCCCAGACAATAACCCGACAAATAAGAAAATTACTCTACTAATAAAATTTTCCCCAAAAAATTATATGTACAAACCAACGAAAGTCTTTTTCGAAACCAAAGGAACGTGAAGCCTTAATGGTGTTCAAGTGCGATAAAATTATATTTTTATTTTTATGAAATATTGTTAGTTTTGTAGACGAGACTTGTGAGTGCATTTTACTTTTACGAAACAATTTTAGCTCTCGTAGTTTTCTCATAACGGGGTGTCAAAGTCAAAATTAGTTTTTTATGCTGCCTTGCAAATGATGAAAACCAACTGACCAACTTATACAAAATAATTCGTTGTGAACTTACATCCAAA
>PNEQ01094558.1:0-11741 GCA_003012365.1 Medauroidea extradentata | reverse complement strand
TGAAATAAAATTCTATATCATTCCTCCAACGCACAACAAATTATGCAGTTAACCCTTCGTTCTCATCCAGTGACGTATGTCGTAGCAGTACGTAAAATAAATCCATTTATAAATATTTTCGTTCTGAAATTCAATGACGTTTTAATGTAAACGCACAGCAAGCTTCTAATCTGCAGGAACTTATGGTACGGGAAGAGGGAAACAGATGGCGACACAAGCTATCGTACATATCGAAGTATCGATGACGCGGAACCAGCTTGTCGCTGTTTCGGCCCGGCCCTGCGACTTTCAGACACGGTCGCAGAAGCGACAAGCGACATGCCTTGTCGCAGCGACAAAATAGCTGCGACAGTATATTTTCCCCATCCCTAGTGCTCATGGCCCCAATCGCGGCCATGACACCAGACAACCCCGCTTAGCCGCGATGCATGCGACCATTCTACAAGTTAAACCCGACCTAAGGCGTATAGGGCTTGCCCTGAGACGCATCCTATCCTCCACTCGGCCTAGATACTAACATGCATGCCGGAGGGCCCACAGAACTGTGCAGGGGCTCACGTTGGCGTAGCGGAATTTGGGGGCTCGCAAAAAAAAAAAAACATAGCCCAAGGCCACAGACGACTAAGATCCCAAGGCCGCAGAAGAACACTCGCCTGGATATTTGACCCCCTTGTTGTGGCTGTAGTTCGTCAAGTTACCGAGATTGTTGTACTTTTTGGCGCTGATTTCCGGGTGGTCGGACTCAAACTCCGCCCACTTTTTTCCATTCTTAAATTTATAAAGTAAATAAAGATTGCTGGAGCTTTTTCTTAAATTTGTGAGCGAAGAAAGTATTTCATAAATTGATAAAAAAAATACGTTTTGATAAATTGTTTATCTTAGTGGAAAGGAAGTGGGCGGAGTTTAGTTCGACCGCCGTAACATCAGAGCCAATAAAACACAATATTCTCGGTAACTTGGTGAACTACAGCCAAACAACAAGGGGGTCAAATATCTAGGCGAGTGTCCAGACCTGTTCTTCTACGACCGTGACGTAGCCTCACAAGATATCGCCCGTTTTTTTTTGTCGATTGCCTGGATTGCAATGAGCACCTGTAAAGTTATATATTTTCTACATGTTTGATATTGTACTAAATCAGGGGCGTCATTTAGGGGGGTGGGCAGGGGTGGTGCAAATGTTCCCACCCCTAGATTTACAATTTTATGTGTATAAAATATAGTTTTTATATTTTGTTACTTAAATAATGCTAACTTAAGCACATATAACTGAAGTTTTACTATTAAAGTTTCTAATTTATGCATACTTAATTAATAAAAACTATGCAACAAGGTCTCTGTCGCCGAAAAAAAAATCTTGCCCCTCGCCCCCTCAAGAAATACCTGAAATGACCCTGCTATACTAAATTAGACGTCCGCGTTACAAGATAACGGTATTTAAATTATATATAATATTCGTTTCGTACTTTTGTCCCATTGACAAACTTGGGGAATGTTTTTATTTTGATGTTACGGGTTATGACTGCATATTGGTTGTAAAACAAATGGTACGCTAAATTAAATTCTACTACGGGTTAGAAAGAAAATGTTTTTGTCATATGAGAGAGTTTGACACTGGGAAAATTTCTGCTGCTATCGCTATGGGACCAAAATAATACGAAACCGTAGTAAAATTTAAATATGCTTGGAAATTTCAAAAGTCATTTAACTAAATTTTAGAGTAAAAAGAACGCAATTTAGGAAAGTTCCGTGATTGGTCAGTTAGCACCCCTTACCGATACCAGCGCTCAAGTGGCAGAATTTTTCCCTTACCAAACTGATAACACTGGATATTTCCTAACCTGTAGTAGAATTAACCTTACTTAAGCCTTATTTGCAAATTCTAAACAAACTATTTTTAAAAAATTATGTTGTACTATTTTCCTGCTTATTGCAATATGACCTCGATTTGGCGTTTTACATTTGGTAATTTATAATTTTGTAACCTTCTATAGTTAAAACAAAACGCGTAACACTAAAATACGTCACAGATTTTGTATACAAAATCGGGTCACGTGACCATTTTGTTAACAAAAAGTGCCAGTTAGAACACGGGGTCACTTTCACTCACAGGTTTTGGTAAAGTGCACTGTTAAGGGGTATTTATCCCTACCACCTTGGATTCATCCGTTTCTTCTCGATAACTTCTGTTCCAGTCGATGTATCAAAATTTTTGTCACGACAAGGCATAGATACAAACTTAATCGATTTTCTGTAATTGTTGGAACCATTGTAAATTCATTATTTTTCAACGGGAAACAGCTGAAAAGGAAAAATTGCTTTATTTACGGGAGCGACTACACGGGCCACAAAATTAACAGAAACAATGTCATATGGATTCCAAAAAAGTGAATGAATCAATAAACTATGCCTTGTCAGCGTGATAAAAGTAAACCAATGTCTCTATGCCTTGATTTATAAGAAAAGCCGTAAAATCGATCTGACAAGGATCAATCCCCCTTAACACTAGGCATATGTTAGAGGTTAAATTGTTCACAAGCTGTTAGCAAGCGTTCGCGAAAACTGTTTGCATATACAAGAGATCGCTAAATTGCAATATTTCAGTGAATATAAATGGCTACCAACATGGAGTTACGAAATTATGTATATGCTAATGCATTAAAAATATATAATTGGACTGTATAAAGGAAAACACTTCTTCACGAATACGTTTGTTGGAAAATAGACTGCTGTCACAATTTTTTTACGTGTACAACATAATAAATTGTGGAAGGAAATTTAAATATGCTCCTGCATAAATTGGAAATTTTATATTGCGTAATTTTCTTCGAAATAAATAAACGCTGACCAATAAAAATAATCACTCAAAAAATACACTGTGAAATACCGTTGGCCGTACAAACTACCAACACAAAACTGGCTGAAAATCTCGTCATCCGGTACAACAATGCCATCCAATTCCATGAAGCACTTTCCCGCAGTAACTTCTCAGTTGTCAGCATACACACTGGTTACTTAAGACCACGGTATATGAAGGTAGAGGTCTTGACACTGAGGAATAAAATGTGACTCCTTCTTGTCGCCGAGCGCTAGTAGTAATTTGGTGGAAGATTTGTCTTGTTTTTGTATTTGACTTAGCTTAAAATGTGAAGTTGTTACCGGAATTGCGAGTATTATATCGAAGAAAAAATTGGGAACGTAATTTTTTATTGGAACACATTTTTTATAACAATAAAATTTAATTTTTCAATATTTTACATGTAGATGCACATTGCAACATTTCTCAAATTTTGTAGGGCACAAAATATAGTTTCTGTTCGAATGTGTTCACTAAAACAATAATACACAATATATTTCTTCAGATTACTTTTATAAACAGTTCCACACATTCCAATGCATTTATGGACATGGAACATGTATATACTATATCAGCTTACTTTATTAACATTATTTTATGTAAATAATTGCAAAAATGGTAAAACGCGAGATGTAAACAAGACAAATCTTCCACCAAATTACTACTAGCGCTCAGCGACATGAAGGAGTCACTTTCTCTTGCTGGAGAGCATAGGCAGTGTCAAGACCTCTACCTCTTAGACCGTGCTTAAGACCGAGAAGTTAGCCAGTCAATGCGAATCTTTCCGCGTGTGATGGCTAACGACGAGAAATGCGTAACCTTCTGGGCACATCACTTGATATTTGCGTGTATAATATTAATTGTGCAGTGAGTAAAAATCTATATAGCTTAATTAAAAAAGTTTATTAATTATATTAAATAACTTTACGTCAATTTCGATTGCTTTTGTTTCAGTTTTGATGTATTTAAATAGGAAATTACACGGAACTATATTGCGTAATTTCACTGCCAACCATACAAACAATAGGCAACTAGAGTTAATGTTGAAGTACATGCAGTAACGGCTAACGATATTTTTCAACGGTTAAATTCTTTAGTGCTCACATTATCCAGAACGACCTATATCAGTTCACATGTCATGCACAACTGTATTGCAGGCTGCCTGTAGTTCAGGCAACACAATGATACCCAACTAAACTGTGATTCCTCATGATACTTTAGGTATAGGCCAGCTTTTTTTTTTTTTGCTTCTCTTTGCATTATAATTACTAACATGGCGTATCAAATTCCTACCCTTGGTTAAGGTTAATTCTACTACGGGTTAGAAAGATCAATGTTATAAGTTTGGCACAGGGAAAATTTCTGCCACTTGAACGCTGGTATCGCTAATGCACCAAATTGACCAATCACAGAGCTTTCCTTAATTTTAAGTTACGTTGAGTTGATAATTTAAAACGTGAAATTGGTTTCTTTTCACTTTAAAACTAAATTGAATGGCTAATAAAATTTCCAAGTTTATTTAAATTTACTATTACTATGGTTTCGTATTTATTTGGTCTCTTAGCGATCGAAGCGATACTAGTGGCAGAGATTTTCCCTGTGCCAAGCTCTCCCATAAGAAAACGTATTTTCTTTCTAACCTGTAGTAGAATTAACCTTACCTTGGTATACAATGTCCTAATCAATTTGTGGGCACGAACCACCACTTAATGTATGTAAACATGTAATCTAAGTAACTCTTGTTTGATATGGTATTCTGCCTTTTAAATATTTATCTGTTTGTTAGTTTTAGTTGCTTAGTTACACGATGTTTCCAATTTAAAGTTTCGTAGCACGTCTCCAGTCGCTACGTTCCAGGCCCCTCCTATCATCATCGAAAGTAATTTTAGGCACTGTGGCAAATAATTTCCTTCTTCACTTGCATTGACAATTCTAGTCACTCCAGGAGTCACCATACAATAACGGCTCACGAAGTATAATATTTGTACAGTTGTAACTAATCGTACAAATCTTCTCTCCCTCACCCTCATAAATACACCAACCAAATGTTCGTTGCTATGGTGCGTCGTTCTCACGTTCTCAAAACACTGAAAATATGAATTACGTTTTAATTACTACGAAATATTATCGCCTACATTATTGGACATTTAATTTATTACACAAGTATTTTGTATTGTTAAATGTATTGATAATAGAATGTTAACACGTATTTTGATTTATTTGTTGATTATGATGAGTTCTTGGTATTTAATATACATTTCTCGCAAATTATATGATTTGCATATTTGCGTAATTCTGCATATAACATTATCAAACGAATTTTGACTCAATGCAAGTACTTCGAGATAGCCTACAGAGAATGTGCGTATTATATAAATGTTACGTGAGGGAGTGTGTGTGTGTATACACACATATATATACAGGTATGTGTGTATACATGTGTTTACATATACTACACATATATGTATATACATAAACACATACGTATGTATATACATGTAAACATACATATATGTACATATTTATACATATACACGTGCACACACAAGACATTTCAGAAGTACCTTTACAAACTTGGAGTATTCGCTCATCGATAGAAAATTCGTATACATAACTGATCGCAAGCAAAAATATTATATTTTTTAAATAAAAAAAACATCATAACGCTTTCAATTCCATCACAGAATAATGTTGTAATAAGTCATTAGTAAGAGGAATAATTCAACATGCACTGCACTGTTTGCTTTATAAATTCACGATTTTCTGCACGCGCCCAATGCTGAAATGAGTTTGTGAACCACAATAAAAAATTCTGTCGAAATTAATTTTACATATTAGTGCGTGTCAAGAAATTCCGTACTGGTGTTACTTCAGAATAAAATGGTTATAAAATGGTTTTGATGTACTACCGCATCATTTGTGAATTTTCATGTCCACAATAATTATGTTTTGCTTTTAAAAATCGAGTGTTAATTTATTTACTGGAAACCTTTTCTCTGTTCAACTCATTATTTCATTCACAATTTGGTTATATATATATATATATATATATATATATATATATATATATATATATATATATAATCACACACACATAATACACACAAATGATTATTGTGCAAAACACCTTTCTCGTCTAAAAAAAAAATTGCATATTGTCGCATAGCAAAGACGTGAATATGAAATAGACTTGAAAAAGCTTAGCATTATTTTCTTTAATGCAGTTTTTTCATTATTCTTACTTTAAAAGTTTAGTTGCATAATATTTCACCTTAAAATCAGTTATCCTAATCTCAAAAAGTTTTCATTTTTTTATATATTTTTCGATAAAATAACTGGAAATAGTTGGCAGTGTCACATATTTGGTCAGAGACATCTTATAATGGTTAAATTACGTAACATCTTAGCCAAAAGATTACGTGATATTTTATTTACGGGCTAAATTTATATCAACACAGAACCGCAACATCGTATCCCCCACGGTATTCTCCCTTAACCTACTTATGTGGGTACGCAACTGCTATTACTGATAAATGAATTAAGATGCTTTATGTAAGTACATAAACCCCACAATACTAAAGCCCGAAGCAACTTTCAAGTGCGTAGGAACTAGTATCTTCTAAGTTGGCCACAAAAATGTCAATAAATAATATATCTCAACAACTTGCCATTTAAATTTAAGGAATACATAAGAATAATATGCTGTACATTACTTGTTACTTTAAAAATACCTTCGACTGTATAATGGCTATATTATATATTAAAAAACTTCGTATTATAGTATTCGTAAAACACATTTCACAGTCAAATTTTTATACCCAAATTTTATAGTAAGTTTAGTGAAACAATTGTATCTAAAAAAACGTTTCAAGGCCATGTTACATACTATATTTATAACAATGTTCTGCAACAGTATTAAAATATTTATATTTACATGTAACACAAATATTTTTATTTTGTTTTCAATTATATGTAACTGTAACCGAACTGAACGCACAAATAAATAATTTAATTTGATTATCAAATCAGTGGTTTCTAGAAAACAAACTGCCACTTAAGTTTCAAATAAAATAAAATTGTTAGATGCCAAATAAATATTTTTGATTTTATTATACCCTGAATACATGAGAATGTCGCAAAAATAAAATGTGTCGAGTTATTGAAACATTGGTATTTATTTTCTCAAAATTGTTAAACGGTTGCACTATTGTAAATAGTACAAAAGGTCAAAAATTTAAAATTAGGAAATAAGTTGCAGATATTTTAAAATGCCTTAAAGTGAAAAAGAGGCCGGGGAAGGTGAAAAATTCCTAAGTCTCACACATATCAAGTGCCGAGAAGTAGCGCTCCTTTAGGTCAATTTTGAAGTTGATAAAATGCCAGTAACTTCAGGCCCAGCAAAGCTACTACTCCTTATCTCTCATTTTCACGTACAACAAATAACCTGCACCCTTCTATAGGTGGTTCGGGGTAAAGTGAGCACTTTTCAAACACTAGTAACTTTAACCTTATCAAATAATTTTTATTTGCCTTCTACTGTTTAATATAAAGAAATCGCCATAAGCAGCAGTCCGTTGTACCGAACTTTAAATTAATGGCTGTAGTCGCAATAAATAATAGTTCTTTATTATTCTGGATAAAATGATCTTCAAAAGGGCCGACAGCCCGCGGGCGAATGTCCCAGTGATCTCAATTATAAAATAAAACTTGTGTTTATAAAACGCCAATTTTAAGTAGGAGAAGCTGACTATGCCTTCAACCCCATTTACCATCGTTTCTACTTCGTTCCTCCACACTAACCGTGAACTCGGATGATCGACCAGTTGACGATGCGGTGCGTTTTGGGTATACATTTTTTGATAGAGTTTACATTCTAAGCCATTAGAGACAATAAATTCGGTATAGTATAACACATTTTTAGCCTACTTTCCGAAAAAAAAAGTGGCTTACGAAATCACTTTCCTCTGTATGTGTCCCTAAAAACGTTTGAACGAGTATACCGAATTCCATCAAACTATGTGTACATAGTACTTATAAACCTGAAATAACCTTTGTATACTTAGTTTATGACCTTTCCATATTTTCAAAATTACGGAAATTTTTACATTTTCAATTTAACTTGATATCTCAGGAACCATACTTTATAATTTCATCAAACCCGGTATCAGTAATCTAGTAAGTTGAAGTGATATTTATGTATTTATTTCTTGCAGAAGGCTTTTGAGAAGTTTCAATATGGCGGCAATTTATTTATTGATAACCTGTCTGAAGAAATATTTTTATCGATTTTCATCAAACTCGGCATGTATATACCACATACTAAGTTGACTTTAGTTTTCCAACGTTTCGATAGTAATTTGTTTATATTTTCAAAATGGCAGCCATGTTTACGTTTTAAGTATAATGTAATATATCTGAGAGAATAGTTTTCAGCGTATCATCAAACTTGGTACACATAAAAAACATACTAAGCTGACTTTACTTTTACGTATTTTGGTCACACTATGTTCATGTTTTCAAAATGGTGGCCATATTTATATTTCTAGCATAATAATATGAATATATGAGGGAATATTGTTTCAGAACATCGTCAAACCTGGTACACATTAACTACTAAAAAGCTGACTTGACTTAATGTGTATTTCGTCCATCTTGAGCTAATATTTTCGTATTGGTGGCCATTTTTTAATATTTTAAGCGTAGTATGTCATACCTCAATAAAAAATTTTCCGAATTTCATTAAACTTTTTACACATATAGTACTTAGCAAGCGGACTTAACGTTTGTGTATTTTGTTCATCCTTTGTTCATTTTTTCATAATGGCGGGCATTTTTATACTTTTAACCCGTTATAACGTAGGGACTGGTGATTTCCGCTGAAAGAGTTTTGCCCCACTTTGTTTCATTGCCTTGTGTGCACACCTGCAGTTCTGCTTAACGGTTACTAGGTAGCGAGCCTAAATGAAGAGACTACTCTCATTTCACTGAGCCAATCACAGTAAGGTTACTGAACACCACACGTCTATGATTTGCGGTTAGCATGCCCGCCAAGAGGGAAGGGCAAGGGGGTGCAATGCTCAGGGGCCCGGGGTCTCAAGGGGCCTGGGGCGGACCATACACTCGTACCATGGGCAGGTGCACCAAATGGTTTCGGATGTGGACATGGTAAAATCGGCTGGCATTTTGCGAGCAGGGATTGTACCAGCTAGTAAATAAACATATTGTTTACATATGAGTCAATTTTTCAAACCACAGGTGTTTCAAACCGTAAAAAAATTGGGGGTGTGGGGGCCCCAAACTCACATTTGCCCAGGGGCCCGAAATTTCTCTGGGTGGGCCTGGCGGTTAGAGAGTTAAAACATCCAACCACAGACCGTGAAGCAGAACTGCAGATGTGCACGTAAATCACTGAAACAAACTGGGGCAACATTAGGGCCCGGTAGTTTTCGCGAAAAGATTTTTGCATCACTTTGTTTCAGTGCCTTACGTGCGCACCTGCGTCTCTGCTTTGTGGTCAGTGATTGGATGCCGTAACACTCAGCGTTTGGAGGTTAAATCCGCAAATCACAGACGTGATGTATCCCAATTAACCATGTGCACAGTCAAATGAATAATAACTATGCACAAAAACACTCTGCCAATAATCATGAATTTGAGCTGCAGGTGTACACGTAAGACACTGAAATAAAGTGGGGCAAAATTCTTTTCGCGAAAACTACCGGGCCCTAATTATAACATGGTATCTCAGGAAATATTATCCTCCAATACATTAAACTTTGTACATACGTAGTGCTTAGCAAGCTGAATTAACTTTCGTGTATTTGGTTCATCCTCTGTTTGTATTTTCGTAATGTCGGTATTTTTTTTCTATTTTAGCATAACATGATGTCTCAGGAAACATTTTTTCGAATTGCTTCAAATTGGGTACATACTACATTAATTAGTTTTCTTAACTTCTGTGTATTTCATTCATCCTATAACCATATTTTCAAAACTGTACCACACACACATGTATGTTGGCATGCATTATTTTCTCATTGTACCCGATATGCTGAAAACTTATTGTTTTATGTTTAATTCAAACTATTTTATGTTTAACTAGGCGCAATGGTACTTCTTCTAATGTCACAGCCTTCTTATTTATGTATGATTTTGCTGAGTCCAACGTTTTATTGAAATTTTTTGTCGTAGCTTTAGAAGCAAACTTATAACCTGGAGGAAATACAGCATAGCTACGTTAACAATTTTTTGATGTCTACAAAAAGACACCAACAGTATAGATAAATTAGAATGTTTTCCGAAATCCTTCATCTATAACGATAACATCATTTTTATCGGGTTTTGCATCTCGTCGACAACGAAAGCATCAGCGACTGTTTTACATTGGCCATGGCCGATTTCTCTATGTAGGCCCTACCAACATAGCGATCGCCTGAAGTTATTTCGAAAAACGATGGTAAACCGAAATCAGTACGGCCAGAGCCAGAAATCAAACGTATTATTATCATTGCATCACATCGCTCGGTATCTATACAGATCGTTGCGTATAAAATAAGCAAGAGAAGACAGTATAGGAACGGAAGGAAGTGCGGCTGGTGAAATACGCTTAAGTTTCCTGCTGTCTAGTGGTACTGTAATTGCATTCTTTTGAGGAAGAATGTTAATGCGACATTTAGCCGAGGACACCAGCGTTGCTCAAATGTTTCACAGAAGTCGTGTTTCCTCACGCCGGCGGTCTGCGGCACGACGGAGCGGATTTCTGCGGCGGCGATAACATCAATTAACGACCGCGACTTATCGCAGGAGGTGTTTTCGGCCGCGATAAGGCTCCGCGAATTTGTCGAAGCCACCAGCGAGGGTTAGTGACGGAATCGATGACGTCAACCAAGACTTCGCGTGGCACTCTGTGACGTCACCTAACTCTTTTGCGAGGGGCAGTCCGTGACGCCAACGACGTATCCGTGACGATGCGTGTCGTCACAATTGCGACGTGACCGACGACGAGAAGAAGGAAGTCCCGCCAGGAGGACGCGGCGCGTCAGTGAAACTAAAACCGCGAGATAAGAAATTTCGCCAACTCTGCCTCGGGGACACACTTTTAGCCGCGCGACCTTGCCGACAAGAAGGAAACCAATCCGCGGCGGTTAAGAGTCCTCACCGCAACCTCCTGGACTCAGACATTTTTACCTCCTACGAGGGGATCCACAGGCATACCGGCGCCACCCGCTCTTCTTCCGCCGGAAGTAAGGATTGCGCTCTCTTGGTCTGTGCCGCCCTCGCACACGCTTCCGCCACAGGATGAAATACTTACCAGGTTTTTTATAAGGAAAAAAATAACTATCTGACAAGGATTAACGTACGTACTTTGTCACAAAGACAAATAACTTCTACTGGCATTCCCCTTAACGCCTCCGGTTCCTGTTAGTGTTTATGCGGGTTTTAATTTGTTTTATCATAAAATTTTAGCTAGTTGACTAAGCGATTTTTAAGCTCAATATTTAATCAATATTACGAAATTTATCTTGGAAAATTGATGCTACATAGTTAAAACTTTTTTTCCGCCGATGTTGCAAGTGTGGACAATAAATCCGTAAAATGTCAGCTTATGTTTGCCTTGTTTTGTTTGTGTATGTCTGTGAGGCAAGACCGCAAGCATAAATATTTCTTCCTTCTTTCGTTTCAAGTCAGTGTCTCAGAAATTCTCTCGTACGAAAAATTTTAGTTTTTTCTCGGTGTCATACTAAAGTTGGGACTTCAATCATTGAATATATGTGGGCATGTATATATATGTGTGTGTATATATATATATATATATATATATATATATATATATATATATATATATATATATATATATATATATATATATATTTTTTTTTTTTTTTTT
>PNEQ01094556.1:5623-24496 GCA_003012365.1 Medauroidea extradentata | reverse complement strand
AATTAGTGCAATTTACATGTAGTCTTTAAAAGGGGTAAAATTGCAGTTCGCTTTCCACTTAGGTTCCTCTACAATATCAGCTGATATATCGTCGGTATACTGCCAAAAGTGATTAAGTCATAAATGCTATTTCGTTTAAATACAGTAATAAATTGTAGATATTAACAAAAATGTGGTATGTTACTATACTGTGACACAACAGTACGAAACGACGAATAGACTTTAAACTTGGGCAATTGTTCGTGAACAACATATACATATTCCTAGCATTTTTATAATTTTATCTCATTTTGACATTGTCACTTATGGCAGTAAATCGTCGATATATTATCATCTCACTAATCTCAGGTTTGGGGCACCAAATACGTTTCCGTGAAACCTTTACTCTCTGAAACTTTGTAATGTCAATAAAGTTAAAGTGAATATTTTGACAATATATAATTGAGGGCACCGTCACCAATGGTTGTGCACAGGGTAAACAGATGTTTCTCATTCGATTAACCACTTACCTTAGACGTCTGTAACTACCCTAGAACGTCAAATTGGCAGTTTCATAAATAAGGCCCAGGCGAAGTCGCTGTTAGTGGCAGGGACAAACTTAAGACTGCTTTTCGCGTGGAGAGCTATAGCTATTTATCCTGCTGCAGAATTAGTTCAACTAGCCGCTTGGACATTCTAACACTTGATGACGGAAGTACCAATCTTGTGTACAAAGAGGTTTTTCAATTAAAGTAAATATTATCAGTTACGAATAATACTCGCGAGCAAAGCCGCGGGGGACTGCTGGTTCTATATACAAGGAAGAACATAAAATTTGCATGCCGCGTTACTGTTTGGATAACCGAGTTACAGCTATAACATGTATGCATGGAAACTAATTATTATGAATTATTAATGTAGTACAAAATTTTCAGTACATAGTGAAGCAAAATAACTTATTTATTGAAATGCGCGACATTGTGGTTATTGATGTAGCGAGGCAGGAATTGTTTCATTCGAGTGGCGCGGGTGTAAAGTTTTGCTCCCCAATGCGGTCAGCCACCATCATGCGTGCGTTTGCCATCGAGGAATTTTCTTTTTTACCACTGCTTGATGAATTGGTCATTTGGTGCAATTTTCAAAACCACAATTTTGGGGAGAGGGGATCGCTTAGAGCGCTTACCTTTGGGTCTTTTTAAATATGATGCTACAAGAAGAGCAGTCATAATACTAATTCCATTCTTAGGAACAACTGTGAGCTGATTCCAAACAGCCGAGTGCAGTCAAAGTGAGATTGTTGTGTTGTTACATTGGAACTGTGTAAATTTACATATTGTGGCCAACTTACGTTACAGACACATAAATGCAACGCTTTAATGTATAAACAAGCAGTGATTTTTGAGACGTCGTCCTCTAAAGTTATCATAGCTTCGTCTTTGTGGTGTTACACCTGCTTGCAGCCACAATACTTTCTAACAGTGCCTTCTTCTACACAATTGAGATGTAGAGTAATGATCTTAACTTAATATTTTAGAAACTCATACATCTACTATCTAATTAGATTTCAAAATTACACACTACACTTCGACTTTAATGCCAGGAATGCATTGTTGTAATATTTTATGTTTTTTTTTTTTTTTACACTTTTGAACAAAACTAAATTAAGTAGGTAACAAACGAATCGCAAAAAGGTTATTAAGAAGTAAAGATGTGCCGCTAAAATTAAATCATGTTTTTAATAAGTCTGTTCCATTTCAGTAAAATTAACCTACAACAATTTCCCGATAATGTGAATACTTTTAAAGACCTGATTGTATTGAACCATTCCTAAAAAGTATTTATTATGACATAAACCGTTAACCTTTGACTACAAGACAATCTATAAACTTTCATATTCCTTAGCTTAATATGTTTGCATTAAGAACTGGAAGGGAATAGTCAATATAACGAAAGGAGATGATAACAAGGGTTTCAAAATGCTTCGCTTTATCCTGAACAAAAATACAAACGTATAATTGCTAAAACCGAAATGTACACCTCCAGTCCAGTTTGCTTATTTGTCACCTTGTCGCTTCAGTCCTATTGAGCCAATTTTTTTTTTTTTTCAGAAAAAAAAGGCACATAATCAAATCGCTGAACACACCAACGTCATGCCATGTCAAAAGTAATGAAAAATAATTTAATTCATATATTTATTTTTAAAAAAGAAAATCAATTAACCGCATGTGGACGTAAACTTCATGAGCAGAATTTTAATATTTCAATTATATTTGTTACAGTATTTCACTACTTGTCTTAGCACATCTCTTACTACTTGGAACGAACCCCACTGATAATGTCTTAAAAATGTCTTCTGGCTGTGTTGCTATAATGCCGCAGTGTGACATTGAAAGAGTTGGACTGTAACAGTTAAATTTTAGATGTCTCTGCGACTTTGTCATAACCTTGTGTGCTGTATTGAATACGTCGCAGTTGTTTCTCTTATTTTGTTTGTAAGAATTATTTCCTTTGTAGGAACAGCTACATTAGATGATGTTTATTATACGAATAGTAGCAGTCCCCCGTGGCTTTGCTCGCGAACACTATTCATTATTGATAATATAAACTTTAATTGTAAAAACTCTTTGTACGCCAGATTTGTACTTCAGACATCAGGTGTTACAATGTCCAAGCTGCTAGATGAGATAAATCTGCAGCAGAATTAGTAGATTTAGCTGTTCACGTGAAAAGCTGTTGTAAGTTTGTCCCTGCCACTAACAGCAACTTCACCTGGGCCTAAATTATAGTACTGCAAAGTTGACGTTGTGGGTATTTCCAGAATGTCAAATGTAAGAGTTTAATCGAATGAAAAAGTCTTGATTAATCCAGCACACAACCATTGATGACGGTGCGCGCAATTACATATTGTCAAAATATTCGCTTGAAGTTTAATGCCATTAGAATGTTTTGGTGGGAAAAGGTTTCGCGGAAACGTATTTGATGCTCCAACCGAGGGATTAGTGAGATGATATATGTGGGCCACGGTCGTAGAAGTGCAGGTCTGGACACTCGCCTATATACCAACGTATTTTACTTGACCCCCTTTTTGTTTGGCTGCAGTTCATCAAGTTACCGAGAATGTTGTGCTTTATTGGCGCTGCAGTCAGGGTGGTCGGGCTCTAACTTCGCTCACTTTTTTCTAGTGTTTCCATTGTAAGTAAATAAAGATTGCTGGTACCATGCTTGATGATTGTGAGCGAAGGGAGTATTTCATTAACTGATAAATATTACGTTTTGATAAATTGTTTATCTTTGTGGGAGGGAAGTAGGCAGAGTTTGAGACCGACCGCCCTAACTGCAGTGCCGTTAAAACACAACACTCTCGGTAACTTGGTGAACTGCAGCCAAACAACAAGAGGGTCAAGTTTCCAAGCGAGTGTCCAGGCATGTCCTTCTATGGCCGTGATGTGAGCTGATGTTGTCTAGGAACCTAAGTGGAAAGTGAACTGCATGATACATTTTACCCCTCTTAAACGACTACATGCAAATTGCACTAATTCGATCTGCCTTGCAGTTTTTGTGTGTCAGGATTGAACGTTTGCACGTAGATTTTAACGAAATTCGATCCCAGAACCTCCCGGAATGTAGAATTGATCTACAAACAACTGCGTCACGCATATAACGTCAAATAATTAAAGAAAATAAAATTTAGTTTAAGTCCTGGACTCATAAACGTTGTACAACTCCAAGTCTCGATAGGGTACTGTGGTGTGAAACACCTGCATAAGTAATTTCTCTCTGCTCGTACTTGCTTTTCGGATCGTCTGCCATAATAGCTTAAAAACATAGTTTTATTCTAAATTAATGATCAAGTTATCTTATAAAGTAAAAAATATTTCATGTAATTTTTTAAATACTTAATTAATATTCCCTCTGACGCGAACAACCCCTCAATATCTCTAGTGATTAGATATATATTATGGGTTGACAGAAAATATATTTCGTGCTTTTTCACACTTTTGGGTGTTAAATTTCCAAATATTTAAATTTCACATCAAAGACATTTGTATAAGTATCCATTTTAAGTGCAAATCACGACGGTAGCCCATGCAGTCGAATCAAAATCGATCATTCATTAAAACACACATGACCCCTGCAAAGTACAGCGAGTTCGAATTTCGAAAAATCTTACAATCGTTTTACGATCATTTCTGTAATCATCATCGTAAAGCAAACATTAACTGTATATCTCAACGTGTTCGATAGATATCGAGGATTTACCTAAAACACGTTTAAGGTCTTTTCAACTTCTAAGAGATAGAATTTCGAAAAACCCCTGGATTACGTTTTAGAAAACTTTATTGGTGTCTCGTGGACGTTATAAATACGACGATAGCCGACTGGGCTCAACATATATAGAACATTAAGGGGTATTGATCCCTGCCACCTTGGATTTATCCGTTCCTTCTCAATAACTTCTATTCCAGTCGATGCATAAAAATTTTTGGAATGACAAGGCATAGATACAAACTTAATCGATTTTCTGTAGTTGTTGCAACCATAATATATTCATTATTTTGCAACGGGAAACAGCTGAAAATGAGAAATATCTTTATTTACGGGAGCGACTACATAGGCCGCAACATTAACAGCAACAATGCCATATGGATTCCAAAAAGTGAATGAAGCAATATACTATACCTTGTCAGCGTGAAAAAAGTAAAACAATGCGCCTATTCCCTGATTTATAAGAAAAACCGTAAAACCGATCTGATAGGGATCAATCCCCCTTAATTGAAAACACATTTCACCATTTTTCACCCATGTTCACCTCCTTAGATGTCAAATTCCGAAAATTTGTGAAATTACTTTCCATGTATTTGAGTAAGCTTCAATATTAAACAAAAATCACGTCGCTATGTAAAAATCAATAGGATCGATATACATCGTTTAGGAATCGAAAACATATTTTAACCTTATTTGGGGCGAATTCGGAAAATATATTTCAATGGTATTTGAGATATTTAAAAAAAAAACATCAATCTAGAGCAGAGTGCTCTTCGATATCTCAATTGGTTCGATAGATATGGAGGACTAATCTAAAACACATTACACGTAATTTCATCCCCTTAATTGAAGAATTTCGAAACATCTTGGAGTCCTGTAATAGACACTTGTATACGTAACCAATCAAAGTAAAAATCGCGACGATAGCCAATTATGTTTCATAGATATAGACGAATAAAAAAACACACTTTGTCCTTTTTTACTGCTAGGGGGTCGAATTTAAAAAAAAACCTATAACTGTATTTTGGGTATTTACGTGAGCAACATTTTGAAGTGAACACCTACCGTCTATCCCGAAGGGTTCGATAGATATCGATAGTTAATCGGAAATAGTTCTTTCTTGCACTCCACTACTATTATATGTATGTTACATCAAGTCAACTTAGAATCATGTTTGGACCGCGCGAAATTTTAACCTGCATCTATAATGTGTATGTCATAACAGTAGTAGTAAGATAAGTAACACATTTATGGCGTGCAAAAGGGGACTAACTACACTGCTGTGTTGCCACATTGTGCATATAAATGGCATAACACAACATTTTACCATTAACATTTTCGTCTCCAATTTAGCTAGCGATTTATGTGGTGTCCTTATTATGCTATTATTTCTGAAATATAATTTATATGAAATTAAGTGACCTGGATACCGAGTCAGTAACATGTCACTGCAATAAACATTTTGGAATTAAAGAACAATCAAATTTCACTCAGTTCTTCTGCGTCTTGATAAATCTTAAAGAAAAAGAAAACATTCTTTAGAAGAGTAGCGTTCGTATTTTCTTCACAAATTTAGTTCAGTTTTTAAGATTAACGTAAAGTAAATAAAATTTAATCCATTTTTTTCTTGTTATAGTGTGTCTTAGTTGTGTAATATTATGTTTTTTTTTTTTTTTCACGTACTATTCCAGGTCCTTATATTTTATTAGAGACTACGGTTGTAGTCTGCAATGAATAAAATAAGCAAACTTTATTCAACAGGAAAGTTATTTAACAATGTTTTAGATTATAATAGCGATGCTCATAACGAATGATAAAGCGACATCTTTAACCTCAGTATGAGCAACATAATATTTAGTAATATTTTAATATCCAAAGCGTTATGAGAACTATTTAAATGCTATACAAAGCTATAAATTGTTATTCGGTTGAAGCAACAACCGTTTTTTGTGTCAGGAAGAGTATGTTATGAAGTAGAAACTATAGGCCTACAGATGTTTTTTGATAACATATTAAGGATTTCGTCACAACAGAGCAAGATATTGTAAGCCGAACAGTGGCATTCAGTAAACTTCACATTGCGATATATTTAATAATACTTTTTTAAATGTAGTCATGTACTGGGCGGCCAGCGCCAGCCTGTGATGTACTGTTATTATGTTATATTAGCTGAGGGTTGGGGTTTGATGGTTTGCCCGTGGCATAGTGGTAATAGCAATGAGACTCGACAAAAGAACTTCTGGATCGGCCGACTAGCTTCATACAACTTCTACGTGAACACTCCAAATAGAATTACTTACAACCCTAAATGTAAATTATAACTCACAGTCGTTGAAACTGACAGGAAAACTTTTATCACAAATCTCTCAGGGCAGGATTGATGGATACGGAACAAGTTTTGCAATGCTAATCTATTAAATTTGCATGGTGAATGACGACATATAACGAACAAGAAAATGACTAGGAGAAAGTACAATGTAACCAATGCAATTATCGTTGAGCAGTATAGAAATTGTAAATAACTGCGACAATAACATGGGAGAATCAGCAAATAAAATATCGAACAATACAACTACTGAAGCCTTCTACCGACTAACTACCGTAGACATTCGGCTACAGAGTCAGACTTCAGCACAATCCAATCAAGCGTTAATACGCTGTTAACGTTATTCTTTTCGTGCCATTAAAACCGCTCTAGCTGCCCCTGCATCAGTAACTAAACTGGCAACGATACCAACATGTCTTCTTGTAGGCCTCCGACGTGGTCCACAGTCTCCAGTATTGTGAGCCATATCTCGTCTTACGGTCCTCCCTCTGTTGCAGTAATCGTCGGCGTCTCTGAGCAGCGTCACGGCCTCGAGCGAAGTCAAGAAACACGTCCATCTCCTCCGGCGACCCACAAAGAAGTCGCTACGTAGCTAGCTAAACTCTCTTAAATTTTCTGGCTTCGCGCTCTTCTATGTCACAATGAATACACGTGTTATACCACAGGGTACTACACACATCCTTTCTTACACCTAAAATCTATACGTAAAATATTATACGTAAATATACATTAACATTAATTTGGCTCATACAGCTATCAAATAAACAATAAATACATGGTTCTAAGGCATTAAAGTCTGCAATTTAAAAATGCCAAATGTGTACATTACAAAATGTATGCTACGCAGAAATTATTCGTAGACTACCTTCATCGTTAACAAGTAATTATGAAAGCTTTAACAGTACAATGTACTATAAAAGGAACCATCAGATATTGTTAATACCGTAATCGGAGGTGATAATGGACACATGGGTTGACTTGGGACAATTAAAAAAAAATATTTCGCCACACAAACCACTCAGAAGTTTCGCGCGCGCGTTATATCAAATTGTCCTAGAGGGCTTGCGCCAATAAGTAATGAAAAATTACATTACCAGTTGAGTAAATTTCCTTGACACGTGTTGAGTAATTTTCCCTCACTTGTAGAGGTAATTAGCTTACATTACATGTAGAGTAAATTTACCTATTTTTTTGCTTGTACTTTCAGATATTAAATTGATATTTGTGTTTTAATAATTTCATTTAATGCTATGACGGAAACATGGCTATAATCTTCACATTAGTAGGAGGGCCAATTCCGGAAAATAACCGACTCAATGAACCTATCTTGTACAACGTCAGCTTGAGGCAAAGGTCTTTGGCAGATGTTTATGTCATGGCGATATGTGGACTTCCCCATGCATGATGAGTGATCGCCACTAAAACTGTGGGTATAATAACACTGTTCCAAGCAAAAATGATTATTTATCTTGCTTCGGTCTCCAAACTGGCTGTTGCGACGATATGTCTAACAATGTGGTATAGAGTCATTGAAGTTACCATCTGTACATTAGAAAAGATAGAAACTACTTCTAGTATCATTATGGGCTACCGTGCCACTAAGTAAACGTAACACAGCAGATTATTTTACTACCGTACATAATTACAGGGACTACGATGCTGTATATTAAATGCGAAAGAGCAAATTATGTTAATTATCAGACACTTGATGGGGGTAACATGCTACTTAATAAACGCAACATAACAACTTATTAGGATTACCGCACACTATTGTTTGCGCTATCTTACAGTTCAATGAAGTCAACAGAACAGATTAATAAGATTACCTTACCTTATAGCCATGCTACTCAGTTAAGACTTTACTTTACAGATTGTTAGCACTTCCATATGTTTAGCAAGGTGCACAATCAGCTGTATAGCGGCCTCAGAACAGCATTGCAGGGCACACTACATAATGTTTCCTTCAGAATTCCACTCGTTTCTATTGGTAACTCTACTGTAAATATAGTGATGACATATATTTGTGATACTCACCGACTATTGTAATCTTCTGCTGGGATTACCATAAACCATCAACATTACCATAGGGTAGCCACAATCAGATAAGTTCTTATTTTAACAAAATTGGATGGTAACGTATATATAACGTATGGTTTCTAAAACAGTATTTTTTTAGAGAAGGTCTCAGAAATTTACAATTTAAAAAAACCAATTGATTGATTCTGTAAAATGTACGCCAACATAAATTTAATTTGCTTTAATTATTACTTGTTGACTAAATTAATTTTAATATGTATAGTATTCTTATTATACGTAAAGATTTTCGCAGTAAAATGTGCACTTGTTAAAGTTCTGGTTATGTTTAGGCCTACCCTTCAACCGGTTTGTATTATCCCGCCAAATTTTAATAAAAAACTGAAGTTGCTAGATACAAACGCTTAGATGAGATTCACTATCCAAAATGCCATAGAAAACATTTTACGAACAGTGGCGTACAGTGACTCATAAGTGAGATATATCCACCCTTAAAATCGGCATTTTAAATGTTTTTAATTGAAAATAATGAGACGCACTTGAGATTACAGTAAAATTTTGTAATACTGATGTCATTTTATGTAGACTTTATGCTTTTGCACAGGTATGGAGTACTAACATTCCCTGCATTGAGAAAAGAGAGGATGGTACGTTTTTTTTCCTTCCAAGTTATATGTGTAACACTCGGGTATTGTTATTATTTTCAAAGAAGTAATATTTCCACTAAATGCACAATACATGTTACCTCCATGGAACAAGCAGTGCGCATTGTGAGGCTGCTCTTGGCTGGCTGCCAGGTATGTAACCCGCTTTGCAAGGCTGGACGTGCAGCTTAAGGTTACGTATTAACATCGTTCACAGATAGTTATTCTTTAATATTCAGCATATCTTATTATTTTCAGTTGAAACCAATTTAAATGTCGATTTTAAGTGTAGATATCTTACTTATATGCTACTGTACGACGTTGTTTGTACAATATTGTTATCCCATTTTAAGTACAGAATCACCTCACAGCGTTTGTAGCTGTAGTTGAAAAAATATCCGGTATTGAAAGTAGTTTGCATAATAATGAAAAGTTAATGTCAAGGGCCGAATCAGCTGAATTTTTAATATTTTTTTATATTTTTTTAATCTTCGAAAATGATAACTTCACTGTTAAGAGTTCATACAAATGAATGAACATAAGTGGGCTTATTCATAGTCGTTTTCGACCCGGACTAGTGCGATATTATCTTCGGACTATTTTTTGTCTTATTCACAGACGCGGACTAACGCTAGTCCGAAGATCATCGTGCGTTAGTCCGGTCTAACTTTTAGTCCGGATCAAGGGTAGGTTTAACGAAGGGCTACGTCAAAAATTAACATGGCGGACCATTACATTACAATATAAGACGACGTCTGTGTTATATACGCTGCTTATGGAATATAATGGATATTTAACACTAAAAAACATATACGTCTACACCGATAATTTCACTAGTCATAAGCATTAGTTACTTAATTTAAAACTGTCAAATTCAAACTTTGTGAGCAAAAAATCTCGTATTTTGTACCGTATAAGACATTTACGTACAGCAATAATATTTTATCAAGCCTAATAAGATGGGAATTATTGCTATTAGCAACATCAAACCGTAAACATTTGATTTGCGTAAAAGACGTAATACATTAAATATCAACTTGATAACATAAGTGTCTCGGTAGCTCAGCGGTGTGCCGACCCCCCCCCCCCCGTAATTCAGTTGGTTTAGCAACCGACTTGGATACGAGGGGTTCTGGGTTCGATTCCCAGGTCTGGCTGGGTGTAAAATTTGTGTTTGTCCGTTAGCGTCTTTTCAATTTTCAGAGTCACCAAATACTGTCACAACTGGGGAATTTTCAAATATTAGAGCTGTAAAGGGGGGATGTTTGGCTCGTTGGCGATGTTGCGACCTCGCCAAGGAGCCTAACATTTTCTTTATATAATAATAAAAAAGCGGTAGAGCATTGCCACAGTAATCCGAAGGTAATGGGTTAAAATCCCGCTTAGCGCAAAAAAAATTTCTTTTTAAATTTGTTCGTTTTTAATTGTACATAACGAAATTAATGCAGTTTTGTTATTTTATAAGTGCATTTACTCTGTACATTCTGTAAAATTAAATTCGTTCTACATTACGATAGTAAATCCTGTAATATTTTGGTATAGAAACCTCTATTTGCACAAAATATTCTTATACATATTTCCGACGTTTTTAAGCGGAATTTTGCTGTTAAATTTTCTTGTTAGTTCGTTACATAATGCCACAGCACATATCGTTCTTAATAAAATTTCAACTAGTGAATTATACATTTTTATGTATAAGTAGTGTAGATAAACCAGATATATTAGTTTTTTTAATGCTTTTACAATATGTGGCACGGATTATTTTCACCATTTTTTCTCATGTTTCAGTAACAGTAGTTTAAATTATTGTTTTTAAATGCGATTTTTTTTACCACATATAAACTTATGTTTAGATTTTACTGTCAGTTTGGACGTAACATCGAATAAATAAATATAACTTCGGTATCCTGTGACTATTAATTTATTGGTTAAGAAATTTAAAAAAAAGTGCTTTACGAAGATTCGATCTCTCGACTCTTAAGTTAGGAAGTTAAATCATTAATAGTGCTATCTGTAAAGAAAAATTACCTTAATTTTTTATGTACCGCATATCTTAATAAAGTGGCTTATTGATACAAAATGTACTAACATTGCACAATATATTCGCTATATGACATAACTGAAACAATATTTCTGGATAAACGTAATCGTATTTCAAATTATTTTTACTAGCGAATGCTTGCCTGTGTGTTAAAATGTGATGTGCGCATGCGCGAAGCATGTGGCAACAGTGTACAAGGCTGATCCCGCGACTATTTCTAGTCCGGCGTTAGTTGGCGTTTATGAGTAAGGTCACACTTGGTCCGGACTAAGTCAGGACCAACCCTGGACTAACTGGCAGAAGATGGTCTCAGGATCATCTCGGTACTATATCACGACTATGAATAAGGCCCAAGCAGTTCAAACAAACTGGTTGGAAACATTTCGAATTATTACTATCTGAAACAAAAAAAGTATGGCGTTGGAATGATAATTCCCGTTCTGATTTGGGTACGTAAACAAAAACTATGAAAACATATTCCCAATAACACAAAACATGTAGATGTTATAAGACATTCAGAATAAATTGAGCACTAAAGATTTAATCTTTGAAATAAATCACTAGCCGTTACTGCCTATAAGTCAACATTAACAATACTTACATTATTGTTTGTATGGTTGGTAACGTATCATTACATGTAGTTCCGTGTATTTTCTTATTTGAATACAGCTATAGTGAAAGAACATCAAATGTAATCGACCTCTCTGTATACCAAATACTTTAAAATATTTATTTATGCTGTTATTGATATACCTACTGACTGTGTAATTTTACTTGATTAACGCTATTACAAAGTGATGCAACTGCCCGCTGAATTCTAAACAGCCGTTGACACACAGCTGCTAACGCTCGCGCCACAGACGTAGTTTAAAATTCCTCCGACAGGTGGCATCAGATTTAAGTTTTCGCTGCTTCCGCTTCGTTTCGCTCGCTTGTATGCGAGTTGAGTCATGAGTGTGTTTGGCGCTGTGTAATAAATATGGGTTTCTGATGAACACATTAAGAAACAATTACTTCTAATACTTTTGAATATCATTGCTTATCTGTTATGTTATATGACTGCTAGCCTGAGCATGTGGAAATAGAAATAACACTTCTTTTTTTCTGTTCCACACATTAAGAAAATTCGTCTTTTATTGTTTTTGAAAATTGCGTCGTCGTCATTCATGGCAGTATGCTGAACGGAACTTGAACTCTTGAATTGCGTGTCGTGTGTGGTTATAGTGGCGGTTTTGAATTACAAATTAATATACTACGCATGAATTTAAGAGATAAGTAACGGCACCAGTGTGTGTCGTAACCAATTAGAGTCGATGAAGAGAAAACAGTGTTATAAAACATTAACTCGCAGGTATTTATATCTAATATTACTATTGAGTAGGTATAGCATGTATACAGCGCCCGTTCATTTAATGAGTAGATGTTGCAGATAACATTTATTGGAACAGTGTAATGTAGATGTAAACATGGTACGAGCCAATGTAAATAAAACCACGTGGCAATGTTTAGGTTTACACGCAGCGTTAAGGTATAAACTGGCGGAAAATAGAAAAAAAAAACAGGTTTTTTTTTAATGCTCACTTCATCCCGAATCACCTATACAACGTTGAAGTAGCACAACGCAATGTGGAAATGGCAGTGGTGGCTGCACATGCGCGGACGTGTGCACGATGTTGCACTAGACAACCACTATGTTTGAAATATACAGAAAGTCTGCACCGCATATTATTCTATCTGACCATTGCTCCCACTTCAATACGCACTGACTCATGGCGTGGCCCAAGTGCGCGAGTCGCTTGATTTTTACTGTCGACTTAAACACACTAAAAAACTAAATGTAAAGAAATTTAAGGCCACCCTACATTATAACTAAAGTCTATGGAAAGAGGATTTTTTTTTTAAGTTAATGCAGGAAACACTTTGTACCAAGTTATATGCGTCCTGGCCATTTGTTCAGGTTATGAGAGCGTAATAAAAATGGAGGTTTAAATCACATAAATGTGCGCTAAAAATAAATGAAACTGAACAGCAGTCGATAGGGAGTATAGCTTGCGTTCATTTGGAATTCTTTTTTGGGATGTTTGCGGTCAGCCGGAAATATAAATGTCGATTCATTCACAAGGACCGCAGGAATAAAATTGCCAGGGTCAGGAAACTTGGTTGTGGGTTTATCGCGTGGTTCGGGACTGGATCGTTGCAGATACGCTCGAGCTAGCTTCAACAAAGCCACGATGCTTCCCCGGAAAAAAATTTCTGCCCTCACCCTCTCTCTAATAACGAACGAACCCTTCTCTCTTTCCCCTTCCCGCTCCCACATGTGAGGACGAGTGTGTTTTGTCCCTCCATCCTCCGCGTGTGTGTTTACAAGCCTCACCTACGTACTTACCGCTTCAAGCCGGATTAGTGAGCGGGGCATTATAGAATTTTGCGTGCGCGAAAATTCACTAAGTTTATGTAGCCACTGCTACTATAGAAAACTCCAAACAGTAATACATAAATTAAATTAAACCAGAAATTATATTATGTACAAGTAATTAACATGTAAACGAACGCTTCTATGCGAACTGTGATGTAATGGAAAAAGTTTCTTTATCAAAATTTGAAGTTTAAACCCACTTCGTGGACATTCGCAAGGAATATGTGCAGATTTTCCGATAAAGTATTCTTCAAAATTTTTTTGCAATTGACTTTAAATAATTAATTTTTTTGCTACGCTTTTTTAATGTCTAATTTTAGATTTTTTTTCACTGCGTAGCAAAACTATTCAGTTTAATATGACAATGCTCAATGTCCTGAGCATAGTGTCTGGAATACAGTAAAAATAGTCTTCTTTGTATTTGCTATTGTGACTGTACAGCTCATTGTGAGTCTTGGCCTCGTCTACAGTATTCGCCATTGTTTTCTGCCCATCGCTAGATTTCTCCTAAACACATTTCCTGGAGAGCTTCAATGTCTACATAATCTCGTCTCATTCTCTGTCGATCAAGTCCTCTCTGTTTTCCTGGGTTTACTTGTAATGACTGTTTAGGTACTTCGGTTTCACTCATCTGTGCTACGTTACCAGCCAACCTCTGTCTGGATGCTTCCACTACTCTTCTACTAGTTGGTTCATAATTAATGGTGTACAACTCATGAACCTACATTTTCCTCCATTATTCTCTCCCGCAGATTGGGCCGATAGTTCTTCTAGGTCTCTATCTTTTTTAATTGTGCCCAGAATTTCGATATATTTTGCTTTAAATGTCCAAATCTCCAGATGCTTATGAAAACACTGGTCTTATATATTAGTTGTAAATTGTCAACTTGGTGATAAGAGACAGGCGTCTTGATGATAACATTTTTATAAGAACAAAAAAGGCATTGTTGGATGTTGTTAATCTCTTTTTGATTTCTTAAGTGGCATCTTTAAAGAAAGTAACTGTCGATCCCAGCTACTTGAAATGCTCTCGCAACGGCTGGCATGTTGTACCTACGTGATTTCCAGGTAATAATGTATGTTTTTGCTGGGAGATGTTCAACCGAATATTCCTAGAATCTTGTTCAAGAGCAGTAAATATCTCTTGCACTACCTCTTGAGTTCTTGCCAGTATATTTATAACATTGGCTTATGCAGTTATCAGCACTGATGCATGGTATATCGTTCCCTTGTTGAGATGTTTGCTTATCTCACTATATTGTAAAATAATGTGTTAAGGAGGAGAAAAACCAGTGCATCTCCTTGTTGTACCATCTCCTTGTTGTAACATTTCAAACCTTATTCCTCCCGTACTTATGATTCCTTGTGTCTCTCTTATTGTCATTCTCATCAACCTTACTCAATCTATAGAGACTTTCAAGTCAATAAGGCTTGGTATAGTTTCTCTCTATGTAAACTATCATATACTTCTCTAAGGGGTACGAAAAGGTAAGATGTCGAGCGTTAAATTTTATGAAAATCAAAACGCGAATATTTTGAAATTTGGTTATTAAAGAGTTCTGGGTATTATCGCACAGTTTTACAATTTTATAGATTTTGTGGTTTCAATCACTTATTTTCCTAAATGCCGATTTTAATTTTTTACTCGAAAGTAAAGTAAACTACCGTGCAGTGCTGTATAAATAAAGTCCCGCTAGTAAAATATCTCTCGGCAACACAATCCCATCGAGTTATGATGGGTAGTTTAGATGTTGTAGACGATTGAATATTGCAGTCGCTCGCTCGACATCTTACCTTTCATAACCCTTAAAGTCAATAATACCTACCAATCCCAAATTTGATTGCATTTTGTAGCATTTACCTAGGGCGAATATTTTTATACATAATATATATATTATATACATATATATATATATTAGATTCCTAGGGGAATACACATTTACAGTGTTCTGTCTCTTTCTGAATTATTGAGAGTAAGCTGTCCAAAAGTACGTTGTTGAAAACCTTAAAGTGTGATCCCTTCGTAGTTATCATAGTCCATGTGTTATCCCTTCTTATATATGGAATGCAATTCCTTCTTTCCATTTATGAGGCTTTTTCTTCTCTTCCCATAATGAGTAGACCATTCTTAAGGAAATCCGGTTGAACTCATTGCCTTCTTGCTTAAATAATTACGCTGGGAAAGAGCCTGTTCCTGCTATATTGATGATCTTCAATTTATTCATGGTAGTTGTCACATGTTCTAGATTTAACTTATCTGTATAGATATCATGGTCTTTTGTTTTCCTTGCGCATCCATTAGGTCTCTTGGTAGATATTGTTATTATTTGTTGAGGAGTTCATCAAAATATTTGCGCCGTATATCACTTAAATCTTTCCCATCGCTTACAATATTCCCTGTTTGATTATTGATCATTCTTAATCAAACTTTTTTCAACATTTGTAAATATGCTTCTTAAAACATAACAGAAATATTACATAGGTTATAAATTATAAATCTATATTAAATAATTATGTATTCATTCAACTAAATAAAAGGACTTCGTTCAACCTTCTTCAAAGTCTGTAGAAAGTATTTTGCAAAACTGAAACCGCGCAGAATAAATATCATATTAGTATCTGGCGCAATGTCTTGATAACGTAAAGAATTATGCGAAATTACTTTACAGTAACCTAATTCTTTCTGCTTCAACTTACGTTATTATATAAAGTTCAAAATACCAAATAACAACAAAATAGAATTTGGACAAAGCAGTAAAAAATTTTAAAAATAAAATACTCTATATAGTATACAAAATTAAATAAAATTCATGAATGTGAATTTTGATGGGGTATAGCAATTCCAAAAGATAATGTTAGTAAACAGTATTGTAAATTTACAATTTTAACACGGATGCATTTAGACTGACATACTCAGAACAATGATATATTACGTTTAAAAGTAAGTCTCTGAAATGTCATATAAAACAAATTGATTCAGTGAGCAACCTTACATCGTCGAACAGTGTTTTAATAATAACAAAGTTTAAGGACAAAAAAGGCATACACTTTACGTCCTTCTACTACTATCGGTGGCTTTGCTCAACACAGTGAAATCAAACCGGGGAAATTCCTAACGTGCCTGTATTAATGTGTGTCGAGATTTTCATGCAGCTGTGAGATTTATTTATTCGTAATTATATGGTCATATGCTTCACCCAGGCGACTGTACTGAGAGTTGATTTCCCAAACAAAACTCGTTTTATATGCTATCTTCAAGTGTACATTTGTGCAGTTGTGTTATTTGAAGTTTACTGAAGGTAAAATACAGTATGGTACTGTTTTGCTCATTTCAAAAATAATATTACTAGCTATGGGTAAGACTCGTGAATTTTATTCAAGTAATGTACAATTACGAGAGAATATCTGTCCTGCAGTTTTGTATACTAATAAGAAGCAATGACCTCTGCATTTTACTTGGCTGTTTGCCAAGTAAGCAATCGTTGAGTTGTTTGCAAGTATTGACCGGGATGTCATATTGGGACAGCGGCGTTTGTCCTGTATTCGTTTCCCATTTTTTTTGTTGCTACTCGGACTTTTTTTGTCCTGATGTACCTGTCGTTTACGGCGACAATTCTAAGGTGCCGCGTCCAACGATGGGTAGGTACGAGTCCAGCCACTGGCATAACACAAGACCGAGTTGTTAACAAAGTGACTCGGAAAAGTCTAATATGTGAGATGTCGTAGGTATTTAAAATATCACTCGACAAACTTTAGTATACGTAGTATGATATAAGCAGTTCAGCTTTAAGGCCGGATTAGTCATCACTACATTGCACAGAACAATTAGGTAAATACAGCACGAACATGTAATATCGAGAACACTTTAAACATTCTCCTGTCCAACCTAGAATTGAATAAGATAGTTTTTGATTAAGCGTTGTTATCAATGGAGTGCTATATTCCCGAAGTTAAACAAATAATATTTTTATAAATGTTTCTGTTTAAGATTTGTGGTAGTGATGCTTTTAGCAACCCAATCAAATACCGTAGGACATGTTTCAATAGGTATTAGTGTGATTCATTAAAAATGTTTTGTAGTTTACTATCACGGACAATGATCAAAAATATTCGCTGACGTTTTCTTGATTCCAAACCTACGTAGAAAGTACTTTTTGTTTGCTCAACACTATTGTCGCAGTTATAGCTTCTTATCAGTAGCACTGCTGTTAGATACGCTCAGGGCGGGCGAGGTTGCATGCTAATGTATAGGCCTACTCATCTTAATATATAAAATGATGTGTCCTGACTGACACACACACATACACACTTACTCACTCGTCAAAGCACACCCAAACTGCTGGACTTAAGAACCATGAAATTTTGAGGGAAGCTTCCCCTTGCCCCGTACGCACCCACTAAGAATGGATTTTTGTAATTTGATAATTAAGGGGGTGAAATGTGTTTTCAAACAATCCCTCATTAACCGGGAATGCCAACATATTTTTTTAACTTCAAATTATTGACGAAAAAAATAATATTTGCCAATATATCGATTTTGCGAAATTCGAAAATTTAGAAGGGTGAAAAGCCGTAAAATTTGTTGATCATTAACCCATGATTTCTCCAAAACCATTTCAAATAGCGAGGAAATTTTTCTTTAAAATGACGCTTAAGTAAATATCTAAAATATGTTTTTAGAATTTTTCGAAATTCGAATTTGAAAGATGTTTAAAAAAAAAATTTGCTTTCAAATAATCATCTGTGCCGCTTATAGCCGTTGAGATATCGAGATTATTTTTGATAAGAACGAAGATTATGTAAATATCTACAAATAAAATTCAAGATTTTATAAATTTCGTAAATTAAGGATGACAAAAGCAGTAAAAAGGAGAATGATCACAGAGAAATAATTCAGCAGACGTACCTTTTTGCCAACATACTCATAAATAAAACCTATTTGGACTCTAGCCTGTACGGCCTGCCTTTAAGCATTCACTCAGGTATTGTACAAAGTTTTTTTTTTTTTTTTGTGTTGCGATGGGAATTACTATGACATCATACGAGCATATTGCGCGCGCTCTTTGCACTGAGCTAAGACAATTTACAGTTCACTGTTATTGAGTACGCTAGCTGTTAAATGCCTCCATCACATATTTTATCCAGAGTTACTGTTTACATTACATAA